>VCAZ01000032.1:1724110-1901610 GCA_005784505.1 Bagarius yarrelli | reverse complement strand
CGAGCTCGCTGCCAAAGCACAGCAGAAAGGTCTGTCATGTGACTTAAAGATTAACGCATCACGTTTTTTTTGCAGAATAAAATAAAAAAAGGAAATTAATTAAACCCTTTTCAAAAATTCAGTGTGAGACACGGCATGACATATATTTTTCGGCTCATCCGTATGAAAACCTGCTGACTTCTTATAAAACTGCCCCCTAGGGGTCGCCCCAGGCCCCCCCCCCTCCTTTGGGAACCACTGGTGTAGTGTACTATTTGTTTTAAGAGTGTTTATTTTTTAGTAATAGTTTTTGTGTGTACGTGTGTGTGTAGTGGATAAAAACCGGAGCCTGCAGCAGGTGGCGCTGGAGGAGTACGGCGCAGATCTGCACGTGGCTTTGCGCAGCCGTCGAGACGAGCTGCTCTACTTGCGCAAGCTCACAGAGATGCTCTTTCCTTACGTCTTGCCTCCTAAAGCTACTGACTGCAGGTACAAAACACACACACGCAGGTTTGTGTCCCCTTTAATTTGTACATAAACTCCTAACAATTATTTTGTTTTGATTTATTTTTTCGGACACCTTTTTTTTAAAAAACGTATTCTGGAACATTGATTAAGGATTAATCATCCAAGTGTTATGTACAAAATAATGAGGGTGTTCTAGGGTTCTGTGAAAGCATGGCTTTCTTTGACTTTTAGGTCTCTGTCTCTGCTGATTCGAGAAGTCCTGGCTGGCTCGGTGTTTCTCCCAACCATGGACTTTATAGCCGACCCTGTACGTAAGGATGTATTTTTCAGGCTTAAGCTTTTAAACCTGGTCCTCGTTCCTTCCTTCATCTCTGATCCACCACAGATGTTAATGTTAAATAAACTGTGGTAATTACATACCCAAAATTTACCCCACCTAAGGAACGTTTATGCCCAATCTATTTTGATTTGTGAAAATTGTGATAAAGGTTCTTTTTCATGGACTTTTTGTGGGACTCTAACAGAAGCCATTGGAATTGAAAAATGAGGAAAACGGGTTCAGGTGAAAAGAGTTACTAGTTACCTAATATGGAGTCTGAAGCCTGAATTCTACCTTAATCTCTCTTTTTCTTTCGTTCTCTGTCTTTCTTTGTCTCTCTTTCTCTCTCTATTTTTCTCCTGCTCTTCTGTCTCTCTCACTCACTCACTCACATCACTTCTCTTTCTCTCTTTCTCTCTCTCTCTCTCACTTTCTCTCTTTCTCTCTGTCTCACTCTTGTTGATGTCCCCTGGACTAACCCTACGGGGAGTAATTGATGACGAGTTTGTCTTTCTCATTCTCTCTTGCTCTCTGTCTCTCTTTTTCTCTCTCTATTTTTCTCTTACTCTTTGTGTCTCTCTTGCTCTCTGTCTCTCTCTCTCTGTCTCACTGCCCTGGACTAACCCTTTGGGGAGTAATTAATATCATGGGTTTGTTCATTGAGGTGCGCTTGGCCAGTAATTGGGCTATGATTAGACTAAACCAGTCGCTTTTTGTCGTTTATTGATTTTGAGGATTTATTTAATATGGGCTGGTTTTTCTGGATGAATGTTCCTTTTTTCATATTTATGATATTAACTATGCTCTTCGTATAGATACTGCAATCTTTTACAAGCTAATGTAGCACATATGGCTGGTAGATCCACTAGTTGAGAATTTTTTTATTTTTATTTTTTTTACTTCTTGCCATCTTTTCTGTATAATGTGTTTAAAAGTACTTCATTTTCCTCCTTTCTTTCCAGGACACAGTGAACTACATGGTGCTGCTGTTTATTGATGACACGCCTGTAAGTAATTTTTACAATTTGTCTGGCACATGAACCTGCTGATCTAGTTTAGACTTTTTTTTAAGTGCTTGGTACCCAAGACTGTTTTTGTCTCATTTTATACAAACAAACTAAACAGAAGGCTTAGCTACCTAAGGGCGGGAGGGACTTACAGAAAACCATATGCAATGACAACATTCTGTGACTGTCACACCACAAACTAGTGTGAGAATCACAGCCTTTGCCTGTGTAATTTTATCTGCGAATAGAGGTGGTGTGACCCGACCCGACCAAACCCGATCTGACCTGTAGTGGAGTTACCTGAGGCTGATCATTGCTGAAGTCGCAGTAGAACCCAAAGTGTTTTGTTTACTGTAGCCGCCATTTCCATTTAAAATCAATTAAATGATATCAATGTTATATGTTAATATAAAAACCTCTCATTTTTCCGTCTATCGTGTAGTATGGATAGTGTGAGTAGTGTGTTCACAGACATTACAAGAAAATGCACAAGAGCAACAAGAATTAGTTCTTTAAGTACCTGGATGATGCAAAAAGGGGGAAAAAACACCAGGGCTATCATCATATTATGATGTCATTAACAGGACTTTTTGGTTCTTCGGCAGCAGCGGTGTTAGAGTATTTATGACCATATATAAATGATGACGACCCACGAATGGCAGACTGCAAACTTCTGTTCTGCAAAAATGTTAAGATGTACAAAAATAAGTGCTTTTTATACAATTTATCAAATAAAATCTGACTTTTAATAAGCTAAGGGGCATACAGATAATTCCAAAAAGGTACAGGTATCGGTATCAGTTTTGGCGAATACCAGGGAAAAAATATATCGCAATCGTACCCGGTTATATGGAAAAAATAGTATTGGTTCATCCCAGTACTAAAACATTTGAATGCAGCTTAGGACAAAAAACTAAAAAAAAAAAAAATCTGCTCTGTGTTGAACAGTAGAATCGAGCTTCTCATCAGTGTCTAATTTTAATTCTTTTGTCTGTTAGCCTGAAACAGCAACTGAGCCTCCATCTGCACTGGTGCACTTCCTGCAGAAATATGCAGACTCACGCAACAAAAACCCCTCTGTAAGTCCAGCAGAACAGCAGCCATAAATAGTCCTAAAAATAGAGAGCATGTAATGCCTAATTCGCGTTCTTGTATGTGTTAGGTGCTGAAGTTAGCCCTGAAGGAGATCCGAAAGCAGCAGGATCTGTTGTTCCGCTTTATGAGTTTCCTTAAAAAGGAAGGAGCCGTGCATGTGCTGCAGTTCTGCCTTGCCGTGGGTGAGTGTGTGTCTGCGTACATATACGTGCTGTCCGACGTGTCGGTTGTGGCAACAGATAAAAAGTGTGTCCGTTTAGTGACCAGCGATAAAGCACCACAGCCATACAAATACGCACATACATAAAAAAAATGTCTCTGTTTCAGATACTCCACCAGCAATGCCCTCTGAGATACATTATAAAATGATCAAATTATAAAGAATGAGGCCCTGTCCCAATACTCACACTGCGATGATGAATTATGGGTAATATCTTGAAGCGGAGTTCGCTTGGACCCACACTTAAAGAAAGTGTGTATTAAGGGCACAAGTAGTCGGGGCAAAGAAGCTTATCAGCGAATTCGTAATGGGACACCATTACAAAATTATCTCATAGCAGCATGTCTTCAAATGTTATTTTTGATGGTTGATTAAAGCGTTTAACGGTGTGTAAATGTGACCATATCAAAATCAAAATTTTAAAAAGATAAATGTACTAGAATCGTGTATACCTGTAACTACCTACTAGTTTTAATCATTGTTAGATATTTTTTTGGTGTGTGTGTGTTTTTGTAGAAGAGTTCAACGATAAGATCTTGTGCCCGGAGCTGAGTGATTCTGAGATGCAAAGCCTGCATGCTGAGGTCCAGAAGATCTATGTGTCTTATTGTTTGGAGGAAAGCATCGACAAGATCAGCTTCGACCCTTTTATCATCGAGGAAATCCGCAACAGTGAGTACATCAACACTTCAGTGGCATGTGGTTGCTTGGGTTCTCTGTAATTGAGTGGATGAATATCATTGTTGCCAGATTTTCACTATGATTTTCACTATGATGTTAATCTCTGGACTGACTGGGGTTCACATGACTCGTACCTTGGTGTCATTTTTTAATGTTGTTGTAAAAAACAGACAGAATAGGGGAAGAAGTTAACTCGCATAGATGTTCCTCACTTTAATCTGTTTCTTCACAGTGAAAGTCTGCGATTATGAATCCTGTCCTTCAAACAAGCTGTAGTTAAATTAGAAGCAGTTGTGCACAACGTTTAATCCAGAAATGCTAAAGCTAATGTGTATTTTTTTTTTTTTTTTCCTCTTTTTTCTTGTCCGGTCTTTCTCACTGTGTAGTTGCAAATGGACCCTACCAAGGTGTAGTAAAGCTGCAAAAGATTCCATGCCTCTTTGAAGCCTACGAACACGTGCTGTCCCTGCTGGAGAATGTCTTCACCCCGATGTTTTGCCACAGCGATGAGGTAATCAATACTGAACATTAGGTTACCTCGCTCATCTCTCCATCATGATTTAAAACAATATTAGAAAGGGTATATAATAATGGACCAGATAATATTTCTCCATCTCCTCTTCCTTTTGCAAGTTTCTATCTCGCTGTAAATGTAATTGTACACCAACATGGACAATCTGATCCAGGCTAAGTGTCCTCCACCCTGATGGTCTCTAATGGGATGACTTCTAGTAGTAAATAAATAAATAAATATTTAGAAAGCAAAAAAAGAAAAACATCTGCTTGGGACTAATTTTTCAGTCCTTTGGAGGATGTCGTCATCATTAAAAGAAATAACAATGGTCTTGTTCTGGAGTTGAGGTTTAAACCACTGGTCTGTGCTATACTTTAGTCTTATACTATCACACTTTCTAGCTGTGGTCTAGTATAATTACATGTTTCAGCTGAACCTGCAAAAGGCCACCCTGTGAATTCTGGGAAAATCTGAGCTTTTTCCATCCAAAAAAAACGTCACTATTTTTTCAGCTGAAAAAAACCCACTGATTTTAACGGAACTCGCTGGATAAGCTAGACAACTTGAGAGAAACATGGCGGTGTGGTTAAATCCTGGTCTGTACTATAATTCACTGGAGCTATACTATATTACGGCATTAAAGGATAAAATTAATCACATCGTTTGAAGTTGGAAAAAAAAAAATCAGAACTTTTTCCATTCCCCCAAAAAAACTGCATACTATTACCGTAGGTGCTACATCATTTACAAGTACATACTTTCCAACCTTTTAAAAAGGTTTTTTAGCTATTTAAAACTCTTGTTTCCTCCGATTTCCTCCACTTCCGCATATGGCGAGTTGTTTCCCCTGCAGCATCTTGGGAGAGTGAAGTTTACATCATGTGTGTATTTGAAATACACTCCAGACTGGATTAGCAGATCATCCAGGAACTTTTTGCGTACTGTAATTCACTTTGTATTCTCAGTTTCGCCTACTATCTATATATATATATATATATATATTTGAACTTGTGCGGACGATGTGATTTATTTTTCTCATTCCAGGTGTGAGATTTGAACCCCTGATCTGTAATATACTGTACTACACCCTAAAACCTCACTTTTTTAAGTGACACTAATAATTGCACAACAATAGTATAAAAGTTTGTATAGCTATGAACAGGTAAAAGTTTCCTCATGTTAATTGGCCATCTTTCCCTGCAGTATTTCAGATACCTGCTATGCGGTGTTGAATCTCCTCCCAGAAATGCTAAACTAAACAGGTATGTGTGTGTGTGTGTGTGTGTGTGTCATTTTAACAACGACTTATTTTTATGACCCTCTGTTATTCTGAAAATCCTCAGTGATCTGGAGTTGTTGATGCAGCTGTTATTTACCTTGTCATGTAGTGCAGTTGTTTCTGCTTTCCTGCACTAACCCCATTATACATGTTATTCCAGGAATTTGAGTTTGGAGGAGTTAACGTAAGTTTATCAGCACGCTAGTGGGCCGTTGTAATGCGTAAGCCAAATCCCTCCTCCCACCAATCCCACCGCATGCAAGCTGCACTAGCGTGAATGCAGTCGCAAGCACCTTTTTATAAATGGGTTTATATATATATAATTTTGAGCTCGGGGTTCTTTGTTTTTGTTGTGCGTAACAAATCATCTATCCCTACAGAGTTTACCAAAAGACTGTAAAAGGGGGACTGTAAAAATCTAATCCATGAGTATATAATATGCAGGTCCTGGGATAAGATTTCTCTCTATTATATCTGTTTATTTTTTATTTTCTGGTTCTTCTTGAAAACACATTCCATGCCTCTTTGAAGCCTACGAACATGTGCTGTCCCTGCTGGACCTGCAGACGCACTTCTCCAGATCGCCTTATACTTTTATCCAGCTGAGCAGTTGAGACTTAGGGGCCTTGCTCAGGGGCCCAGCAGTGTCAACTTGGAATTAATCCCACCATCTTCCGATTACATTTTCAATATCTTAACCACTGAGCTACCGCTTCCCTTGGTTGCTTTGTTAACATTCCCAATCTAAGCTATGGATCTTTATTGATATAGAACTGGAGACAAAGTTATAGGATACCAGTTTCACTTAAATTCGATCCATTAAACACAATGGAAATATTTCTGTTTAGAGTTTATAGATATCCGATTGGTCATTTTCCATAAATTAGTCCGCTTTATTTTGGTAGCTGATTGGTCATGTGTTCATGCTGTTTGTTTCTTAGTCTGTGCAGTTTTAGGTACTGGTGTCCTATTATATATATTTAATTTTTCATGATTTTTATGATTTCATATTGGCATTTCATAGCAACCACACACACTTTATTATTTCATCCTTAGTGTTTTTTTTTAATTTTAATTCAATGTTACTAATAGAGAAAAAAAATTATTTAAACAATTGACTTTATGCAGGATTGTTAGCCAGCAAAAAAAAAAATACATAAATGTTTTATATAAAATGATGTAAAAATGAAGTCATTTACCTTAATATTTTTACAGACCTGCAATATTTTACATAATACATAAAACATACTTTTTATTTAACAAAATTAGCATTAATTAAATAAAAGCAGTCAAATGTTTAACTATAAAATGCTGTTTTGTATCAAGCGATGTGCAGTTTCTCGGATAAATATTTTTTAAAATCTCTTTTTATTATATCTGTGTATATTTCCAGGACCTTATTGAAAACACTTTTAGCATTTATAGCTTCCAAAGTGTAAAACTCTTTTGGAGCATCTGGGAAACATTTTTGCTCGACTGGAACTTAAAATAGATTTAAAAAAAAAAAAAAAAAAACAGGGAAAAATGCTAAAAAAAAAAAAAAAAGCAGGGAAACTATTAAATAGTGTATTTAATTAACATTATTAAGGAAATGCTTTTAATAAAGGTTTATGCATTTTATGCAAGTTTTATAGGGTTTATTATTTTTTTTTTTTATAAGCTGTTTTTTTTTTGTTGTGTCCTGAAACAAGTTTTCATGGTAACTCAGGGAGTTTCTCTGCTAGTAAAAAGGGGGAGTAGAAATCTCCTAAGAGTTCATACCATTATCCATTTCCATGGCAGTGGTTCACCCCATTCTGAAATGTGTGTTGCTTCTCTATGGTGTGTTACGTATTGTGAACTCAGGGTGTTGCCTACACAGTTTTTGGCTGCAGACGATGAGAGACGAAAAATGGGTCACACATGTTTTGTTTTTTTGTTTTTTTTTTCCCCTCAATCCACTTTCTGAGTCTAGTGCATAACAAAGCCTGCTGGAATTGCACACATTTACAGATGTTGTGACGCACAACTTCTACTATTATATGAACTCAGAAACCGTTGATCGTCCACAAACCCAGTTTAAATGAAGGAAAAGGGAAAAAAAGGTTATAGAACTGACCGGTGTTTCTTCTTTCATTCAATACTGTCTGTGTTTTCTGACTGGACCGGCTGTACTTGTCTACAACTGACATGTAGCTCAGTCATCCCGCCTCCACGGTGGGTTAATGTCATTGGCAGCAAGCCAGCGTCTGTCAGCACAAAACCCTCACCTACTACACCCACTTCCCAGTCCATGAAAACCATTTTAACACTGCGGCCCCGAATTCTAAACACCCTCCCCAACACACTGAAGTGAGTCACACTCTGTGTGTGTGTGTGTGTGTGTGTGTGTGTGTGTGTGTGTGTGTGTGCATGATGTGTTAGATTTTTTCAAGAAGGTAAAGCTGTTCTGAGATCAGCACGTTTGACAGACGCCTAATTCGGTCTGCATGTTTCTCTCTGGATGTCCTTCACGCTTTGCATTTTTCATTTATACGTCTGCTTGAATTAAAATGTTTCTAAAAATAAATACAGTATCCGATATGTTAGGCAATATTATTTCTTTCTCTGTTTCTTTTTTTTTTCTTACTGTTCTCGTTTTTTTACTTTTTACTTTACTTTCTTTGTTTCATTCTTCTTTTTTCTTTTTTTCATCCTTTTTTTTCTTTCTTTTTCATTATCTGTCTATCTATCTATCTATCTACATTTACAGTATCCTGCCTTTAATATTCTCTCTCTCTCTCTCTCTCTCTCTCTCTCTCTCTCTCTCTCTCTTTCTCTCCTTTGTTTCTTTCTTTTTGTTTGATGATTTGCAGTGTTTGAAATTTTTCCTTTGTTTTGTTTTTTCATGAAGCTGTAAATTCTGTGCAGGAACCCACCTAAACGGGGCGAGTCGTTCGGGATCAGTCGCATCGGCAGTAAGCTGAAGGGTGTGTTTAGGAGCAGCACGATGGACGGAGCAATGCCACCTTCTTACTCCATAGTGGATGGAGAGGACGACATAGTGAGACATATACGTTCCTTCTCAACCGAATAGGAAGCACTTTTATTGACCTCACCGTTGTTCCAAACACACACTGATGTCCTTCCAAAGAAAGAAGCAACATTTATACAGTTGGGGCAACATTTTTATTTCTTTTTCTTTTGCAGGTGGAAGAGGCGACGGTGGTGGTGGAGGACGAATCTCCCATGCCTGTTGAAGTGCTGGCTACTCCAGGAACGCAGAGGGACCTGTCAGCGTGGGTCATCTCAATCCCTTTTGTAGACTTCTTCGAGGATGAAGTTAAGAAAGAGCGCGTTCCTGTCTTCTGCATCGACGTAGAGCGCCACGATCGGCGGAAAGGTGTGTGTGTGTGTGTGTGTGTGTGTGTGTGTGTTTATAGAGGTTTCAGAGGGTGTGTGGTCTCTGAGAAAGGAGTGTTAAAACCCTTAATTTGTAAAAAGTGACTTGTGTGGGAGGTGCACCGTGTTTAGACAGTAGAAAAAATAAGTAACACCATCTGGCTTCATTTATCGGATTTATTATTGTGTTAAAAACTCATTTTTATTAATCATTCTAGCTAGTTTACAGTCTCTCTCTCTCTCTTCCTCTTTCTGCCTTTTTTTTCCCTTTTTCTCTCATTGCACTTCAACTTTTTGCCTTCAATTCTCTCCCCCCTGAACCTTGTCTGTGTCTCTATCTCTTTCTTTTTCTTTATTTTCATCCCTCTCCTGCACTCTTCCTCCTTCCCTCTCTACATCTGTCACCCCCCTTCCCACTTGTTTTTCACTTACCTTTTTCCTGTCTCTCTCTCTCTCTCTCTCTCTCTCTCTCTCTCTCTCTCTCTCTCTCTCTCTCTCTCTCTCTCTCTCTCTCTCTCTGTTCCTTTCTCTCTCCCTGTCACTTTGCATTCCTCATTTTTGTCCTTTTGCTCTTGTTTTCTGTTTCACTTGCTTTGTGTCTTGCGCTTACCATTGTGTCTTTTTTCCCCTATTTGTCTCTCTCTTTCTGTCATTCTCTCTCTCTCCCTCTTTCTCACCCTCCCTTCTCAATCTGTCTCAAACCCTATTGTGGCTTCCTCTTTTCTGGGTCTCTTCTTCCACTCAACACTTTTTATCTATTTGTTTCTCTTTCTCTCCCTCATGCTCTTTTTTTCTCTCTTCTCCCTCTCCCCCATGTCTCTGCCACTCTTTCTTCTTCCCACTTTACTTGACCCCCTCTTTATCTGCCCCCATCTGCCCCCCCCCCCTTACTTTGTATTTTTCCTGTCTCTCTTTCTCTGACCTGGGTGCCCTGACCCTGCCCCTCCTGTGCCCCCTCTCTCTATTTTTTTTTTTTTTTTTATCTCTCTCTCTTTCTTGTTTTCAGTTGGCCATGAGACAGAAGGCTGGTCAGTCTACAGGAGGTACCTGGAGTTCTACGTCCTCGAGTCCAAGCTCACAGAATTCCACGGTACACACCACAAATCTCTCCTGTTTGATTTTTTTTGCTGATGCATTAATTATTTATTTCGTTTCTTTTTCTGCTCTCTGTTTTCATGGGGCAGGTTCATTCCAGGATGCGCAGCTTCCTTCAAAAAGGATTATCGGACCAAAAAACTTTGAGTTCCTGAGCTCCAAGCGTGGGGAGATGGAGGAATACCTGCAGGTATCTGTCTCCAAACAAAACCACCACATTCTTGGTCTCAAATGAGTCCAAGTTTTTTTCTTGGACTACGTTTTTCATTACGTAGTGTGTTAAAGCAAAAATTTGTTCAACCAGCAGACATTCTGAGGAAGTATATCCCATGTTCATCTTAATTAATTAGTTTGTATATATTTTTAGTTCCTTATTTTTCTTGTTAGTTTGCATTTCACATTTAAGTCATTTAACAATGATTAGTGCTTAAAAAGTGAATTTGCTATAAGTTTAACCCTTTATTTAAGATCTGTGTGAGGAGTCTTCAGTGTCCGTGCTTTATAACAGCTAGTAAATTCCCATCAAGGGGGAAAAGTCTACAGGACTTCATAGGTCCTAAAAAAACCCCTTTTTTTGTTTGTTTGGTTTTTTTTTTTTTTTTTTTTCAAAAATAATCAAATTATTGTGATTTCGGAACGATTAATCATTTGATAGCCGATTAATCAGCAAATATTCGAGCAATTAATCGATAACGCTGCAATTTTTCTGGCTTGTGCAATTTGTTAAAATAATAATAAATAAAGCAACGAAACAAAAAATATCTTAGTCCCGATTATATCAGAGTCTTTACACATGACAGCATATTTTGTTTGTCGTTTTGTTGAAAAGTTACTCATGACAGCCCTTCGCCACAGCACCACACTGGGTAAACCGTGCTATTGCAGGTCGTATGTTAGGTCCTTTTTTTTTTATTGCCGATGTCATTAATGTTGGTGGCGGAATATTTTTGTCTGTTGATTTATTTTCTTATCACAGCATGACCTCAAGTGATCTGTTACTCATTTATTTCAAGTTTAATTAAACACCTGTAATAGAGGAACAGATCGTTTATTCATAATATTTTTGTTATGAGTCTGTGACGTCCTGTTAGGACGAATCAAACTGTTAATGATACAATGGTATATAATTTTTATTTTTTTTTGCTTGTTGTTTGTGGTTTTAGAACCTGTTGCGACACCCCGAGCTGAGTAACAGCCAGCTTTTAGCCGACTTCCTGTCCCCTTATAGCACGGAGACGCAGTTCCTCGACAAGATGCTGCCTGACGTCAACCTGGGTGTGAGAAAGTTTCAGCACAACTGCACAATAAAACACACGCATCCCTAGACAGTCACATAATTCTGTGGATATCGGAGTGTGACATATGCTATGTTTTAATCACTCGCTGTTAGTGTAATGCGTAGACGAGTGATAGACACGACAAACGTTGGAAAAAAATTTCCTTAACAACCTCTTAACGTCCCACCGGGTCTCCCGCTGGACAGTGAGTACATTGTGGGTAAACATTCCGATCTACAAGATATTTTAATTTGTGGAAAGGTTTTTACGCTCGTTTGTGGTGTTTTGTTTTACTTTCGCAAAAAAGTCTTAATTCGAAAAAAGCTACAAATAAAAGAAACGCATTTGCCAAATAAATTCTCACATAGCGAATATTAAACCCACATGACTCATCGTCTGCTTCCGCTTCGATATTCCTGCCTTGGTTTATTTACCGTTGCAAAAAAGATTCTCTTCTCTTTAGGATGGAAACCCGGCGATACAAAGTTATTAACCACTGCCTGAATATTCAAGCAGTTATGTTGAACACTACTCGCTGGATGAGTCTGTGTAAATTCTAGAGATTGCTGCATGTGTGTGTGTGTGTGTGTGTGTGTGTGTGTATTTTTTTTTTTTTACAGCAGCCTGTCTGGCATCAGCAAACAGTCACAAAGCTTCCTATTGTGATGTCTGAGTTCCTAATCTTTATCTCTGTGATTGTATGCACTGCTTTGCTGCCGCATGATTGGCTGATTAGACACAGTAGTGTGCATGTTTACAGCTCTGGGATTGGACTTGCTTATCATCCTTTTATTGTTTCCTTTCAGGAAGGATTTTTAAGTCGGTTCCCGGAAAACTCATTAAGGAGGTGAGTGTTTATTACTTACTAGCATTATTGCTAGCGGCCATGACAGTTTTTAACACAGTCTAAAGTTGAGATGTGATGATGTTTTGTCTGTGCAGAAAGGACAGAATCTGGAGCCTTTCCTCCAGTCCTTCTTTATCTCATGCGAACAACCGAAAGCCAAACCGAGCCGTCCTGAACACACCGTGCTGAGCCCCACCGCCGGCAGCAACAAGAAGGTAAAAATATACATGCAAGTACATCTACATTTAGACACCCTCATCCAGAGCGGCTTACTTTTATCTCATTTATACAACTGAGCAATTAGGGGCCTTGCTCAGGGACCCAGCAGTGGTAGCTTGGTGGAGCTGGGAATCAAACCCATAAAGGAAAAAACTTTTTTTTTTTTTGCCCTTTAGCTCCACAACAATCTTTATAAAAACAACGCTGACCAAGCTGACAGCACAGACAGGAAGCACAAGCAGAACTATTTTTTGGAGCGGATGGAGCTGGAGGGTGTTTATGACTACATGATGTATGTGGGTGAGTATTATTATTAGTATTATTATTATTATTATTATATAACGTTTGTTAGATGTATATTCTTGTTTGTCTGGTTACACCTATCAAAGTGATTTTGTTTTATCTATTTAGAAACACAAAACAGTTTGTTCCTGACTTCATCCACAGCTACTTAATCACAGGAGTCGCTTCAGAGTCCTCTGTATATCAGTGTTGTGCATCTGATTCCCAGCTGCCGTAACACTTAACACTCTCCCCCTATGTGTGTGTGTTTTAGGTCGTGTGATCTTCCACATGCCTGACTGGCTGCACCACATGCTCTCAGCAGGCCGCATCCTCTTTAAGAAGACTTTAGAGGCGTACATGGACCAGTACCTTCAGTACAAACTGGACCAGATCCTACAGGAGCACCGCCTCGTCTCCTTAATCACTTTACTCAGAGGTTTATGCCACGATTTTAAAATTCTAAAAGATTCGATGCTAAATTCTGTTATTCTTGATGGTTAGTGTGACGGGTTCATGGACAGATGATTAACAGATGTTGCACACTTTTTTTTTTTTTTTTTTTTTCCTTTGATGAATTTCTGTCAGTGATAAATTTCAGACTCTTTCCTGCAGTGTGACTTCAAACCAAGAGCCAATAGGAGCGCTGAACCTGATGACACAATTAGCATGATATCTACACATCACTTTAGGGAAATGTGGAAACAACTCAAATGAACAGAAAGAAGAGATATTTTTTGCGGCACAACTTAAGAAAAATTAAAGCAACAGATTTGCTGCTAGCTATCGTTAGCTTCCGTTACCGTGAAAGAATGCAGGTTACCGAATATGTCTTAGATTGATGCTGTAAAACTCCGGACAAGACAAGACAAGAGTCCTGACTCTAGTACAGTCTGACATTATGCCTAACGAGGTCCTCCAGTGTTACATAGGGATCATGATTGTACATTCTAGAAACAAACACACTCCTTCTCTTGACAAGAAGTTGTTGTTTAACCATAAAATGAAACCAAAGTTTCATGCAAAACAAAAAATCGATAGCACTGGGTGGCTTCCTGTTTTGGCTGCGGTTGACATTTTTTAGTGCGTTAAATCCTTTTTTTTATTTTTTGGTCGTTTATCTTTCTCTTCTCTCAGATGCAGTGTTTTGTGAGAACAATGACGAACGCTCCCCGGAAGACAAACAGAGAAGAGCCAAGCAAACGTTTGAAGAGATGATGAACTACCTACCAGGTTGGTGGTGTTTTCCTTAAATTGATGATGTACCATTGTGCTGATAAGGTAACAGGGTTGGAATTATTGCCTGACTACCAAAACAGACACTTTATCACTAATCACCTCATGGTGCAAGTTATTCTAATTCCTTTTTTTGTCAGTGATAATAACTGCACCGGGGGAGTTATAGCGCAGCGGGTAGGGTGTTGGACTGATAATTGGAAGATCAGTGTTCAATACCCAGCACCACCAGACTGCCCCTTGTCAAGGCCCTTAACCTCTTATTACTCAGTTCTATAAAAGAGATAAATGTTAGTCGCTCTGAATAAGAACGTTTGCCAAATGCTGTAAATGTAAATGAACCACCGATGAGTAGTTATTAGTTTTGTTTTAATTTGCGTCTTTATTTAATTCCACTCCTATTGTTTAATCCAGTTTTAATATAATTCAAGAAGAAAGATTATACATAAACAATAGAGTGGAACCCAAAGAGTTCTTACTCAACTGGTCATGTTTTTTTGGTTATCTAGCCACCGTTACCAGGTCTGGTGGACCCACTGCATTTTGGGGTTTTCAATCAACACAGCAACCATAATTTATGAAAAAACTATTTATGGTTAATATTTGCCATTCACACTGTTAGATCACATTCAAATATATAAGTGTGGGGGAAGTGGTGGCTCAGTGGTTAAGGTGTTGGACTGATACCTGGAAGACCGGGGTTCGATTCCCAGCACCGCCAATCCAGCACTGCTTGGCCCCTGATTGCTCAGTTGTATAAAAAGATAAATGTAAGTCGCTCTGGATAAGAACGTCTGCCAAATGCCGTGAATGTAAGTGTTATGGCAAACGTTCTGTTGTATAAGAAGGGTAAAGGGGTTAATTTTGTCACATTTACTCTACAGCACAAAAATGTGAAAATAGTTTATTCACATATCCCATCTAAGAAAGTTGAGATCAGGGCACAGGGTCAGCTATGATGCGGCACCTCTGGAGCCGGAAGGATTAAGGACCCAAGTTGCTTAGAGACCCAACAGTAGCTGACTGGGGGTGGTGGGGCGCGAACCCAGGTCTTCCTGGTCGTCCAAAAAACAACTCAGTTATGGAAAATAAGCTGAGACCAATGAATCTGGCTTTGAAACAAACTTTGAAATCGTGTCCCGTAGACCCAAAAAACCGCACAAGGGTTTAATGAAAATGTTTTAATAAATCTGTCCTGTTTAATAACGGTCCACTTTTTTTAGTTTTAATAACACACCTCAGCCGTCACTCACACCTGCTTCTTCTGATTGATTAGATATGGTGGGAAAGTGTATCGGGGAGGAGAACAAACATGACGGCGTTCAGTTGCTCTTCAACTGCCTCCAGCAGCCGCTTCTCAACAAACAGGTAATAAGTAACACTGGTACAGTTTTTTTTTTTTTTCCACCGGTGCCGGAACCTGAACCAAACCTACCACTTTTTTTGTGGTTTTAAACATTGAAACCTATGACATCAGTGAGCGAGGTTTTATTACAGACGGGTAAATTAACACTTATAAACACTTATTAAAGATGACGAGACCAATGCTTTTCTCACTGGCTCGACAAGGCAAATTTGAAGCACACTAGAAAATAGCACGAGTGTGAGAGAGGGGAAAAAAAAAAAAAAGAGATAGAAAAAGTTTCTAGTGATTCTGGTCACATGTTGGTGACGAATCAGCTCCAGCCCCGGTGAAAAAGCTGTGAGAGTGAGGGAGAGAGTGAGGGAGAGAGTGAGGGAGAGAGTGAGGGAGAGAGAGAGTGAGAGAGTGAGAGTGAGGGAGAGAGTGAGGGAGAGAGTGAGGGAGAGAGTGAGGGAGAGAGTGAGGGAGAGAGTGAGGGAGAGTGTGAGGGAGAGTGTGGAGGGCGAGGTGGAGAGTGTGAGGGGAGGTGCGAGTGTGAGGGAGTGTGAGGGGAGTGTGAGGTGAGAGAGTGTGCAGAGAGAGTGTGTGTGAGGGGAGGTGTGAGGGAGGTGTGTGAGGGAGAGAGTGAGGGAGAGAGTGAGGGAGAGAGAGAGTGTGAGGGAGAGTGAGTGAGTGAGATTTCTTCTCGCTGAGCAGTCTGAGGTGTAAAGCGTGTCATTGTGTGGCTTTTTCATGTTTTTCCTAGATTTCTTACGTGCTGCTGGACATTGCAGTGGAGGAACTTTTCCCAGAACTTTCCCAGAGTGCGGTAAACGTCTCTCTCTCTCTCTCTCTCTCTCTCTCTCTCTCTCTCTCTCTCTCTTTTCACTGAAGATTTCTGACGTCATAACAGGTCAGGAAAAAAAACCCATTTATTCTCTTTTCTCTCTTCACACAGAAAGAAAACCTGCGAACTAGACAGATGTAAAGAATAAGTGAGCAGTATATGGAAAATGTAAACACTCTGGAGCACTTTTCACATTCCAGTGTTTGTTATTGCAGTGCTGAAATAAATATATTTATTCATTTTAACTCTGCTATTCTTTCTGTGCTTGTTGTGAACAGTTGATTTCTCAGCGTCTGCAGCCAAACATCATCACCAATTCCAAAATAAAAAGGATAACCTTCGTTTGCCAAAAAAAGGTTAATTTGTCAGCTTTAAAGGAGTCTTTAGATGCCAATTTTCCATAAATTGATCAGATTCTTTAGAGTCTTAATGTGAAGTCTATAATATACTGATTAAAAATTCCTGTTGGAAGTGTAAAACCCTCATTTTTCCTCGTCAAAATCAGTTCTTTTTACAGTGCATGTTGCTTTAACTGCTGAGTTCTGTTCACTCCACCCCTCTGTTCCGTGGGGCGTTTCCACTGATCCGAAACCATTTAAAGTGATTTAATGTTTTAATAATCATTTAACAAACATTATACATTTACAAAGGTGAGATTATTGTGGGAAGTGGTGGCTTAGTGGTTAAGGTGTTGGACTGTTACCAGAAATCTGGACTGATACCTAATGACAGTTTGTCTTATATGTATGTATTTAGTGTATATATGTATGTTGCATGTACCAAGTACTCTAAAAGCCACAACAAATTCCTTGTGTATCTACACATAATTGGCGAATAAAATCAAATTCTGATTCTGAAAGACCGGGGTTCGATTCCCAGATCCACCAAGCCACCACTGTGAGCCCCTAAGCAAGGCCCCTAACACAAAAAAACCACAAACATAAGTCACTCTGGATGAGGGCGTCTGCCAAATGCTGTAAATGTAGTGTTACCATGTTTACTGTGTACTTAATGCTTTGTTCCTTATAAACGCGGGATTAGGAATTGTATTGAGAAGGTTGTAAACTTTAGCTCGTGATTAGAAACGGCGCTTTGCAAAGATTCATAGAAAAAAAAAATACACTCACTTCGAAGCAAGAACACGAATAGTCTGTACCGAACCCTTTTTCAGGTGTAACTTCCCTAACCAAACCTGGTTTTTTTTACTGATCTTAAAAGAACACCTCTATAATTTACACTCCCAGTTTCCATTACGGAATAAACACACTCAACATTAACAGGTTTTAATGAAGGACATTTAAAAAAATATATTGCTATACATCTCATGGCTGCAAAAGTCAACCTGCAAAACATTTCTGGGACAAAAAAGGGTGGAAAAGTGCTGAACTTCCACACAGAAATCATGTAGGGTGGAAAAGTGCTGGGAGCATCAGAGGAAAAACTTGAAACACGGTGGTGGGACAGAGGAAAACAGAGATTTAAACATGAACATGGTATGATGAAACATGGTGGTGGGGATCAGAGAAACATGAAACAGAGAAAACATTAGATGAAAACATGTGGTGGAGCATCAGAAAAAACATTATGATGAAACATGGTGGTGGGAGCATCAGAAAAAACATTATGATGAAACATGGTGGTGGGAAATCATAAACATCTATTCGAACTCAAACATCTATTAACTCAAGACATGAAGTTATTTATACAGGATGTCGTATCGGCCGCAGTAGACTGACTGCAGACACACGGACATTTACATAAAGAAAAAATCCCTCCAAAATATTGTAAAACAACCCTAAATGTAAAAACACTTTTTTAATGCTCCGCTTTTAATCTGGAAGAACATCAGAATATTTATTTATAAATGTGGATTCATCAAAAATATTATTAAATGTTAAAAAACATTTTTATTGTGTTTTACATTTATATATTATTGTTATTGCTATCTATTTATTATGGGACTTTGTATTATATAAAAGTTTCATTACTAAATTTTACCTGTTATTGACATAAAATAGCTATTTAAGCTAATATAGCAATAAATTTATTACAACTTTTTCATTCATTCATTTTCTATACCCGCTTATTCCCTAATTCGGGGTCACAGGGATCTGCTGGAGCCTACTACAGACGTCTCTGAAAGGGTGGAAGGCAGGAGGGGGGACACCCTGGGGGACACACTCACTCCTATGGGCAATTTAGAATCACTAATCAATCTAACATACAAGTTTTTGGACTGTGGGATGAAACCGGAGAACCCGGAGTAAAACCCACACAAGCACAGGGAAAACATGCAAACTCCACCAACAACAAAAAAAACCCTGTCTGGGGATAGAACCGGGTCTTCTTGCTGTGAGGTGCAACAGTGCTTATCACCAAGCCACTGTTTTGCCCTATTATTACAACTTTTTAAGAGATTTAAAAAATGACATCCCGTGTCATTTAAATGATTCGACTTTGGGAATAAATGTAAAGGCTGTAGATTTTATAAGATTATATAGACTTAAAGATTGATTCTATTATTCTAACAGTTACACGTTCACTGGCTTTCTCTTTCACTCCATTTGCAGCTAGTAAAGCATCTCACTTCTTCCCCTTTTTGAGCCTTTTACCAAACGAGCCTGTAAATTTAGATCGGTTCAAATAACCGCCGCTCGAATTCCTCACACAGCACACACAGCTGCGCTACGTAGAACTCTGGGCCTGCTCTTCGATCGTATCCTGTGCATTGCAATTTCTTTTTATAGGAAGACGGGGCTAACTAACAAAAACCAAAATCAAAAGCAAAGCTTTTCAGGCCGAACGCTAGCAAGCTGGTGCTGTCGAGTGAAACGCCCCTGTTTCAGGTTCCTAAATGTTCCTACAGTGACACAAAGACACTACAGACGAGCTCAAGGTCAGTTCAGCACAAACAGCACCGGACACACAGCTCTTTTTGTTCTGTTTCACACGAGAAGTGTGTTGTTACTGACTTACAACAACGACGACAACTTCCTCACACTGGTTTTAGGACCCTGGCGCAAGAGTCTGAGATGTGAAACTGCATAGATTGACCCACCATGTTAATGTTATTACTGTGTGTTAATTAATAAATTTATTTTTTTAAAGATATTTTTTTTTTTTTTTTTGAAGATATTTTTGCCTTTATTATTTTAGGACAGAGATGAAATGGGGGCGACAGAAAGAGGGGTGGGGGGTGGAAAGGACCCGAGCTGGAATAGAAGCCAGGTTGCCATAGTGCAACTGTGCACGCGGGTGTCAGGGCCTTAACCCACTACGATATGGTAGCATTTTGTTAAAATCGTTATAGATGACAGTGATTAGCGTCGGACTTTAACTATTAAACGTCGATTGTCCTAATTTTTTAACTTTATAGAGAAAACAAACACATCTAAAGGATTTTCCTTAAATCTCTATAACTCATAACAATCTACTCGGTCGTACAGTAAAGGTAACCGAGACTCTGATGTATAAACCTGAGGGACTAAGCAGAGGGACTAAACACTAAACCGAGCTTACAGACTGAGACGCGACACCCAGAGCAGCACAAAGAGCAATAATGCGGTGAAGCGGTTTGAGGTTTCCAGCAGCAGTTTTAAAGAGGTAAACAGACGGATTCGTCCCTCGACGGACGGGTGGACCCTCTTCCTGTCCGAGATGTATTGAGCGAAGACAGATATGTCGAGGTCACCTGTGGGGGAGATGAAAGGGTAACTCGGTCGGCACAGGTACACCTGCAGCATGTTTATTTAAGGAACGTGTGAGATGTTTGCTAATTGTCTGGACTGTATTGTGTCTGAAATGTGTGTGTGTGTGTTATTGTTTTACACACAGTGGATGATGTGGAACATGCAGCTGTTTTTTTTCTTTTGACCTTTTCCGTCTGTGTGAGGTGTCTGATGTGTTTACACTAAATTCAGTTCAGCAAATTTAGTAGTAAAGATAATATTCCAGTTTCATTTCTAAGCAGAACTGATACAATGAGGTGAAAACATTATTTGATCCCCTGCTGATTTTCTGATTTGTAGTCGATTCCAGTCTTGTGTAGGTCTACAATCTTGTCTCTGACATCCTTGGACAGCTCTTTGACAGTCCTGGGCCATGGTGGAGAGTTTGGAATCTGATTGATGATTTTATTTTTTTTTTTCTTTGGACAGGTGTCTTTTATACAGTTAACCAGCTGAGAGGAGCACTGTCTTTAAGAGCGAGCGCCGTCTCCCTTCAAGAGAGCGCGTCCCTTCAAGAGAGAGTGCGTCCCTTCAGGAGAAAGCGAGTCTCTTCAGGAGAGTGAGGTCCCTTTAAGAGAGCGAGTCCTTTCAGAGTGAGTCCCTTTTAAGAGAGAGCGCGAGTCCCTTTTAGAGAGAGTGAGAGAGTCCCTTTAAGAGAGCGAGCGAGTCCCTTTAAGAGAGAGCGAGTCCCTTTAGAGAGAGCGAGTCCCTTTTAAGAGAGAGCGAGAGTCCCTTTAAGAGAGAGAGAGCGAGTCCCTTTAGGAGAGAGTTTTTCTTTAAGAGAGCGAGTCCCTTTAGGAGAGGAGAGAGCGAGTCCCTTTAGAGAGAGCGAGCGAGTCCCTTAGGAGAAGAGTTTTCTTTAAGAGAGAGCGAGTCCCTTTAGGAGAGAGTTTCTTTAGGAGAGCGAGAGTCCCTTTAGGAGAGAGTTTCTTTAAGAGAGCGAGTCCCTTTAGGAGAGAGAGCGAGTCCCTTTAGGAGAGAGCGAGTCCTTTAGGAGAGCGAGAGCGAGTCCCTTAGGAGAGAGCGAGTCCCTTAGGAGAGAGCGAGTCCCTTTAGGAGAGCGAGTTTCCCTTTAGAGAGAGGTCTTAGAGAGAGCGAGTCCCTTTAGGAGAGCGAGTTCCCTTTAGGAGAGAGCGAGTCCCTTGAGGAGCGAAGTACCTTTAGGAGAGAGCGAGAGTCCCTTTAGGAGGAGAGAGCGAGTCCCTTTAGGAGAGAGCGAGTCCCTTTAGGAAGAGAGAGTCCCTTAGAGAGAGAGAGCGAGTCCCTTTAGGAGAGCGAGTCCCTTTGAGTCCCTTTAGGAGAGAGCGGAGTCCCTTTAGGAGAGAGTTTCTTTAAGAGAGCGAGTTTTTTTCTGGATGTTTTTTGTTGTTATTTTATTTTGTCTCTGACTGTTAGAATAAAAACCCAGCATTAAAATCTTTTTTTCTTTTTTGATCTTTTCTTTATCAGTGGACAAACGTACAAAATCAGCAGCAGATCAAAATAATAATTATTTTCCCTTTCTGATAAACACAGAAATGTTTTAAACTGCGTAAACAATGTGTATTTGTTATAAACAATGAGTGTGTATAACACAAGGCGAGGTTTGTGTATATAACACAATGAGGAGTGTGTATTTGCTATAACACAATGAGTGTGTATTTGCTATACAACCAAATGATGGTGTGTGTATTGTTATAACACAATGAGTGTGTATTTGTTATAACACAATAACACAAGGAGTGTGTATTTGTTTATAACACAAGGAGTGTGTATTTTGCAATAACACAATGGGGGTATTTGTTGTATTTTGCAATAACACAATGAGTGTGTATTTTGCACTTTTATTTCGACCCGTTTGAACTCGGTGGCACTGATTGCTGTGTTTACGTGCAGGCGGACTCACCGCTGTCGTGTTTCAGCATCTCCTGCTTGATCATGGCGTATCCGTCTCCTCCTTCCACCAGGTACGACGGTATGACGATTTTGTAAGCTTTTTCAGGAACCAGGGGCTCGTAGTGTGGCATGCGACACTCTGTACACAACACACTCGCTTTCTGCACCCGCTCGCCAGAGGGCTTACTCAGGTCATATTCTAGCTGAAAGCCTACACACACACACACACACACACACACACACACACACACACACACACACACACACACACACACACACACACACACACATACATACACACTTTAAAGACTAGCAAAAACATCTGGTTGTGCTCATTGAGTCTTATCAGAACAGACGTCCTTCCCACGGTTCTTCTTCTTCTGTTACAAAAAACAGTGACAAGTTTGGTATGTGTGGTAATGTTCCAGTTACAGCAGGACAGGAAAATAAGACTTCACTTCCAGGTGTCACAGGGGTAAAACCTTCTGTTGAGGCAATTTGTCAAAAAGATTGGCTTCAGATGAAATTCTAGGACGTCGCCGCTGTTTCAGGAGTATAACGTGGCGTGTGTTAAAACAACTCGCAGTGACAAATCCTAACATAAATCCCTGCCATTGTTTGGTCTTAAGATGTCCAGCACGTATGTCTTATTTATACGTTCCTTTAATAACCGTGTGACTCTTCTTGTTACAGTTTTATTAACAGGGTGGCAGTGGTGGCTCAAATGGTTAAGGTGCTGAGTTGTTAATCTGAAGACCAGAAACACCTGGGTTCAAGCCCCACCTCCGGCAAGTCAACCACTGTTGGGTCCTTGAGCAAGACCCTTAACCCCTCCTGCTCCTGTATCATAGCTGACCCTGCGCTCTGACCCCAACCTACTAAGATGGGATATTCGAAAAATGCATTTCATTGGCTCTGTACATGTACCTTACACAATGAATTGAATATACTTATACTTTATTACAGTCACATTCTCCACTACCAATTACTCATACTCATAAAGATCAGAAGTAATAGAACGGTTTGGAGTCACTTCTGCAATCTGATTTGCAAACAGGAAGGAAACCAGCAGTCTGATGGAAAGAACAGTGAGAAGAGAGACTTATTGACTTATGGAGGAAAAAGGAGTGTTGCTATGACGTGTCATCGCGGCTGTTTTCTTGTGTAAGACCGTTTGGACACTATGACAACTGAGATCATGTTTGTACAATCAGGAAATACTTTTAAAGAGATGATCACCTGAGACCTGCAGGAACTCCCCGGTGCTTCCTCCGTAGCGGTGTACACTGTGCTCGAAGGCTTTCAGCAGTGTGGATCCCTTCAGTTGGACCAGATCAAACGTCCCTCCGAACGGCAGCACGTTGATCACGTCCTCCATTGTGATGGTACCTGAGACAGAAATGTAAGCAGCAGTTAATCATCCCGTCCTCTGGAGCTCGTAACGTTTCTGTTTGGACAAAATCCTGATGGAATCGTTCTTCATTGAAGAGGTGCTTATGTGACGTAGTTACGATCAAAGGATCATTTACATTTACGGCATTTTGGCAGACGACCTCATCCAGCGTGATTGACAATAATCAATAGATGATTAAGGGCCTTGCTCAGGGGCCCAACAGTGGTGCTGGAAATCGAACCCTGATCTTTCAGTTAGCAATCCAACGCCTTAACCACTGGGCTACCACTAGCTAGAGAAGTCTATATCTTGCACAAGGCATAAGAGGAAGCTGATTTAATCACACTGGATTTCTTAAGTCGGATGTGTTCACAGTAAAAAATTCTTTTGTGATGAAAGTTGCTACTTTTAAGCAACGCTGAGATGAGATGAGATGAGATGAATGTAAGCTGCTCTGAATAAGAGTGGAAATGTAGAAACCTTCTTAAAACCAGTGGCTTTTAAGTTTTTCACCGCACTCTAAATTACAAACCATCACAAACAAATAAAACTATTTTAACATTTCTGGCGTTTGGTAGACGCCGTAATCCAGAGCGATTTACATTTATCTCTATTTTTGAGCCTGGTAGTGCTGGGAAATAAACCTATAATCTTCTGATCAACACTTTAATCACTGAGATACCACTTTCATCATTTTTTACTCAGTTACAGGTGAAGCTAACTGAATTGGGGTTAAATTTTATCTCAATAACGTCAAAATAAAATTTAAAAAGTGGAATTATTAATTAACAACTGAAAAACTTTGCACTGCATTTTAACTGTTTCTACATCTGTAAAACTTCTGCTTCATTTAATGGATAAACAATTGTCTCTGAAATGGGACGGGTTTTACATCTAACATAGGGTATGTGCACCCCCACCCCCTTTATTGCCCCTTTAAATCCCCTCCCACATACCATTTCTGCTTCGCTCGTCAATAGGGCTTCGAATTCCTCCACCGTTTAAAATACAGCTGCTGACATGGTTCCACTGGAGCTCATCTGGATATTTGATGTTGTGATGAACCTGCAAAAAAAATTTAAAAATAAAACTGTAAATTATAATAAAATATTTGAAGAAAAGAACATTTAAGAAAAACTTCTGAAGCCGGAATTGATGACTGAGGACTGACCATGGCGTCACAGATCAAGTTTCCCAGGTTGCATTCACGAAAGCGACACTCTTGAAAGGTCCCGTTCAGATAGACCAGAGTCTGTCCCACCACCTGAGATGAGTAATTGGCCAGTTTGACCTTCCAGGCTTCCACGTCTGCCTTAATCGACGGATCTAAAATACATCAAAAATAACGTCTAGAAAATTTTGTTATAGATAAGGATTTAACAGCTTCAAGTTTAAAGTCACGTGTGTGAGAACACAAAGGTCACGCCTGGTCTCCAAACGTGAACTGATGTTCAGCTGGTAAGCTGGTCTCCAAAATGTGTCTTCCTTTAATAACTATCTAGCTAACTAGCTAGCTATTTGTCTAGCCGCTTATCTAGATATCTATCTACTTATTCATCCATCCATCATCCAGATGGACAATGGAAATTAAACAAAAATGCAATTTATAGTGTAAAAATCAATGTTTGACAATAATTAGTCATATTAGTGGTACTAAAAGGCCCCCCAAAAAAAAAAATTTTTTTAGGGCTTAAAGACTAGGTCCACTAAGTCTAAGACCCAGCCCAGGACCAGAGGCAAAGCCTTTCCTATAACAGCACAAACGCCTTTATCGCCCTACCTCTAAACTCTAACGGTTAAAATGTTTGCGCTGTGTTTAGAGAATAACAAGTCTTGCGTCATTCTCAGACAGACTGTTGGGACGTCTGTTCACCTTGCCACGTTTTCTAACTCGACACACTGGGCGTTGGACGTTCACATTTTGCTTCAAAACAAATCGGCAAACCCTGACATTTTGCTGCAATTTGTGTGCAAAACAAAGTTTTTTTTTAACCCTTGGCTAATTTAAGCTTTATTTGTATTTATCCTGTTTTATTTTTTTTTCCAGCACTCACGTTTTTATTTTCCTTTGCACTCTACCTTCTGCTATGCTGCTATTCAGCAGGATTGGATTTCCAGTGGCTTTTAAAACGTTCCCGTTCCCGTCAAAAACCACTTTCAGGTAGCCGAGGTATTTCCCAAACGCGTAGCCTTGGACCACTGGCACCTGGCGACCGTCATTGGACTGTACCATGAAAGGGTAGGGGCCTGCTGGAACTTCGGTGGAAGGGGGTTCACCTGTACATACAGACATTTCACTTGTATAACATACCAACAATTGAAAATTAACCCGTCGATATTGTTCATCTTCTGTAATTTCACAGTATTTAAGAATTTTCTCATAATAAGTCAAATCATTGGCTACAGAAATGTATAAATAGCCAATCAAATGTTAATAAATAAATGATTAATCGTTCATCAATGTTTCAGAAAGCAAAGTGTGTGTAGTTGTTAGGTTTTTGGAATAAAATCATTGATCCCACAATATTATGTCCTGATGACATGACAACATGACAACATAACAGCTGTAATGGTTGTAATATATGTTATATAATATAATATTTATATATTCATTCATCCTATATTTAGAATATTTTGGTCAGATTTTTTTTAGGATATCAGATGAAAACACTGTCCTCATTGCCATAACATTAAAAAAAATTATATATATATATATATATATATATTATAAATATAATCATTCACTGATTCCAGATTAATGCATTAACAACAGGTGCATGTTTTTACAGGAATCCTGGGCAAATACGGCAGAAACACTGACAGCTTTCAAGCAGTTTTAAGCTCTGCCCTAAACACAGCTGGCACCAATGACTGCCAGTCAATAGGGGGCGCTAGGATGCCCCCCCCCAAAGAAAAAAAAGCTACTTACCATATTAACAATAAGGTAAGTTATCGCAAATTAAAAACGAATTTACGACATTTCCTCGTACTATTTCACTGCTAGTCATATTATTATTTATTGAAAAAACATAAAAAATGTGCAGTCATGTGTATGTGATTCGGTAAACTTTTGAAAAGCATGTGATTGGAGGTTGAGCTCTAATTGGCTTGTTCCAAGAACCTTCTCACTTTTTTGTTGGCAAATCAATATTGTTTTTATATTCTTGGCATCATGTATTTAGAGCATTGCATGTAAGTCATGCCTTTTAGTCTTTTCCCTCTAGTGCCAAACATTAGTATAACAGTCTTCATCTCTGAATCCGACTGATATAAATGGCTGAATTATTTGAATCTCGATTTTTTTAATTAATGATAATAAACTCATTCAACTGAAATTGATGCTACACTGATTTATGCTACATTTATTGCATTCTTTAAAAGTTGACTATAACTATAACATTTGCAATACTTTAGCTAGCAGTAATGTTATATCATCACCATTGGCTATTTACTGCTCTGCATTACTAACAGGTTGATTTTTTTCAGTTTGTTTGCTTCCCCAAAATTCCCCTGGTTACTTGTGTCCCATGAAAAACACACACACACATTTTCCTTAATTTAACACACACTGGTAAATATACAATCTATTTTCATTGTAATGGGTCCAATCTGACCCGGAACAACCTCAGTGTAGCGAAAAAATGTCTAATATTCTAAACTATTTTATCTTTGGGTCACTTTAGGAGAAATCTTTAAATTTCAGGATAAAAACCTGGACATTCAGGTTATTTTTTATTGCTGTCAGGTGTTAAAAAGAATTAAATTTGACCCACTAGAGTATGTACCTCCTGCACTAACAACGACTCTTACTATATTTTTAAATTCTATTTTAAACTAAGGAACTAAACTGTGGAAACACAGACAACAATAACACATCGTTAAACACACCACAGAGTCACACCACATCACATTCCTGCCTACAAAACACTTTCACAGAACATTTCAGAACAAGACAGCTGTGCTGTTTCTACGGCGGTTCTTCTACGTACAAAATACTAAAAAATAAAGAGGCGGCAAATGCATAGTGATCTTTTTGTGAAATAATCGGCGGCTGAAGTTCAGAGAGATGAAGGCCGGGACTGGAGTAAAGTGGTGGAAATGTGATTAACTCCACCGTGAAGTGGGAACAAAAGCAGACAGATGGCGTGGGTCGGGTTACAAATTTCATTGCACAGCATTTTTTTTTTTTTTTTTTTTTTTTTTTTTGGGAAACATTAGAATTTTGCTCAATAATTTTATCCACAGAAGTGAATATGTAAATGGATGAGATTCCACACACACATTTATATTAAAACTGGGAAAATCTGCCAAATGATGTTTAAGATAAAAGCCCTTATGGGGTTTGTGTTACCAGGACATCCGGGCAAGAAACAACACCATTCGCCTGGATGAAGCTTTACGTTTGCGTGACAACGATAACGTTAGACTCTAAACATTCCTTTTTATTATGTACCTGTATATAAAAACGTGTTGGTGTGTCCTCCGATCACCACGTCCACGCCACTGACTTTTTTTGCGATTTCTTTGTCCGTTTCGAATCCGGAATGGCCGAGAGCGATGATCTTGTTAACGCCCAGAGTGAGGAGTTTGTTAACCTCCTGCTGTAAGACAGTGACCTCATCCTCGAACTGCAGGTACGGCCCTGAGGGCAAAGAGGAACAAAATAATCGAAAAATACAAACAAAACCAAGATACGATCATTTAGAAATATTAATAATGTTTTACTGAATTATTATTATTATTATTTTAAATCTACATTTTTTAATGAGCAAGTAAAATAATAAAGAACGCAGGATTGATATATTTTTATTGAGATTATTAATTGTTATCAATCTCAATAAAAATAGCGATGAAATTAAAAGTGTGTCTAAGTGCTTAATAATACAGTCTACTACAAAAAACTAAATAAATATATAAAAAGACGGTTTAAAGGTAAAAAAACAAATAATGAACAAAGAAATCATTAACAGTTTTATCAAGGAGTCTACGAATAGAAATCTGATTCCGCTGTATTGTGAATCGGTAAAGCAATGTGAACAAACAAATCAAGTATGTTCAAATGTAAAGTGAATCATAATGTTACTAAATTTTGCACAATGAATCATTTAGAATAAGTGATTTAAAACAATCATAAAAGAAATGAATCAGAATAAGTGAATCAAGGTAAAGTTTTAAAGATGAACCACAGTCAATGATTATACAAATGAATCAAATCCTTATATAAAGCGAATCATAATGATTCAAAGTAAAGAATAAAGAAATTTTGCACGATGAATCGTTCAGAATGAGTGATTCAAAATGAAGTATCATCAGAATTAATAGGAATCAATAAGTAAATCAAAGTAAAGTTTTACAAATGAATCACAGTCAACGATTATAAACAAATGACTCAGCGTTAGAGAGTTAATCCAAATGACGTATCAGAAAACAAGTGAAACATTATTAATGAAAAGAAAGCAAAATAAAGCAAGAACAATGTGCGAATGACTGCCTAAGGCTAAGGACTAGTTACAACATGTTTTATATAAATTGTAATGAATCAATCCAGCAGAGCGATATATTGGAACTGTACCTGGCTGTGACAGAGCCGGCGTCTCCTTGGATGTGTATCCGATTATACCGACGGTCTCAGAGCCGACTTTAAGGATTTTTGATGGTAAATAATATCCGCTAATCTGCGAGGCTACGGGGTCAGTAGCCTTAATGTTTGCGCTGAGAACGGTGCAGTTTACTTCCTGCAGGAAGGGCTTGAGTCCATCCACTCCATTGTCAAATTCATGGTTTCCTAAAGCCTGGAGAAAAAAACCCAAATAATAATAATAATAATAAACCAAATTGAAGGGGAAATAAAATTAAACGGGTCAGTTAAGTTTTGGGCGTCGAACTTTAACCTCTTTTTCCGGAAGCAAACCTCTTGAAGAATCATACACAATTAAAGATTTTTGATTTGATCGTTTTACTAGTTGCCATAAAAACAATCTTAAAAATTTCGCTTAAAAATATTACGGAATATACCGATAAAACTAAAAAGTGGTAACGTCACCGCCCTCTACGAACAACAAGCGCAACCCCCAAGATAATCCGAAAACAACCCGAGAGGCTTAAAGCAGCTGAGCCCAACCTGCTCTTAGAGACCAAGTGCCGTAAATCACTGCAGTCCAGCTGCAAATCTTTGTCACGCTTATTACAGCCATGAATTGGGGGCCGATTTAAAACCTTTCATGCTTATTACAGCGATTCAAAGGCATCAAAGTCGCCGTCGGAGGCAGACGTAGGTTGGGCTTTGAGCTAAACTCTGCGGGACGCCTCGACTTGAACAGGACAACATCATCCCTCACACTGTAGGAAACGTCTTTCGGAAAATGTAAACCGCTTGGGGGGAAACGCCTTCACTGTTTACGTGACTTTGGTGTCCCAAACCACCAGTCGAAAACCTTCTGGCCGCAATAATGATGGCCCTTGTGATTAGCGGATGATCGGCGGTACTTCTAGAGGTCAAGACATCCCCGCTTTGTCCCAACTTATCAGCACCCGAATGTTTTCCAACCCTCCACTCGGTACAACAGAGGCACCAAAGACCAACGAGGAGTTCTGATAATGAGCATGGAAATGTTCACACAAACAATCGGCTCAAGTGGACGTTTCCTCCAAAGACACATTTTGAATGAGGTCCATTTTCAGACTCAGGCTTCCTGGGAGGTGTTTTTTAGAGGTAAAAGATAAAGAAATAATATTTACAGGATTTCCCACAAGTTTCCACACATAGGAAAAATAAAGTAATAACTTTTTTTAATGAAAACCATATTTATTTATATAATCTGCTCTATATGACTGCTTTCAATTGGCTTTGATGTTTTTCTTCTCGGAGGAAACTGGAGGTGAGGAACCTCCTACCACCAAAATCGACTCAACAAATCATTCAAATCAACTTTATAGGACGGGACACAAAGACTTTCTACTGCAGATTCTACAGTATTTATACACGCTATTGTTTCTTAGAATTATTTAGAACATTGCTGCAATTGGTACAGTAAATCTTGTGTTAGTCAGACTATGAATTATGGGATGGTGATCAGTTTTTGCTGTAACTTTCCATCACCGTGCTGTGATTTTTTTTTTGACAGTTCTGTTGTAGTTAATGATTTATAACACTGTCCTGTAAACCATAAACAACTCTCGGCTTACAGCATGGCCATTAAGTAATTAATAAATAAATAAGCAAATAAATAAATAACAGTAATTAACATATAATAAAAGAATAATTCTTCGAATTCACTGGCTGTTTAATTCTCCAAACTAATTAGTGAGGTGGTGTAAATTAAATTGGTAGAACTGTGGAGCTCTTTGTCACGACTGGGTTATAAATAACTAAATAATAAAAAAACCACGCCCCTTTTAATACATCACTGTTTCCATGGCAGCGACTCGCAGACGTCTAATTAAAACTCCTAAAATTTAGTAGAAACATCCTGTCATTGTTGCTAGAATTAATGGAAAGACGGCTTGTTTTCCAGCACTGCAGGGCTCTACTATCATAACAAGCTGTGATTTTTTTTTTAATACACACATATAACAGTATTTCCAGTTTTATATTTGGTCTGGTATTATTTATGACACACTTGATGATATATATATCTTTTAGAAAGACAGTTTAAAGTTCTCTACAGAGAGTTTATATTTATCTGCTCCGACTGTAGTTTAAGAGCTGGAAAATGACATGCTGTTACTTTACCATCTAATTTAGAGGGCGGATGCGTCTCTAACGACACTGCAGCTCAGAGAGAGAGCTTTAAATCATAAATAATATTATTTAAAACATAAATAATAAAAAAATAAAGAAAGAAACTTCTGGATTTTTTTTCAAAACTACAGTTTACAATAGCACAGGAATTTTAACAGGTTACTTGGTAGTGCAGTAAATAAAGTGTTGAAAGATCAGGGGTACCACCAAGTTTACACTTACAGCATTTGGCAGACGCCCTTATCCAGAGCCACTTACATTTATCTCTGTTATACACCTGAGCAACTGGACCTTGCTTAAGGTCCCAAAGTGGTGGCTTGATGTTGCTGGGAATCTTTCTGGTATCAGTCCAACACCTTAACCACTAAGCCACCACTTCCCCACTTAACCCCCAATTGCCCAGCTGCAGATATTAATATATATAAAGGAGAGATAAATGTGGATCGAGCTGGATGAGGGCGTTTATGCCCAGCTGGAGTTTATAATAAGTTTATTCGCATCACTTCGTGAGTTAATGCCCCACTTTATCTGCCCGTGCCAGTTGTACGGAAACAGATGTTTTTACATTGTCTGAGGTTATTTAACAGTACACAAAGGGCATAAGACATAAAAAGGGCATAAAACGAGTGTATAAAACTTTGAAAATACACACAAACACGCATGCGCAATATTAAAACCAGGCTAATATCTAAATATTTATGATCAATTATAGATTTTTAAAATCCAATAGACAGTTTTTCCCACATTAATAGATAAATAAAACCCGATCCGCCTTGCAGATGTTGTCCAGATGTTGTTTAAAGCGCCAATAACATCTGTCTTACCATAACGTCGTAGCCGAGTTTGTTCATGAAATACGCCGCCTCGCTGCCTTTATAGTAATTAAACCACACGGTGCCCTGAAACTGATCCCCGGCGTCCAGGAGCAGCACGTGCTTCTCACTGCCCCGGATCTCATTGATCTTTGTGAATCGGCGCGCGACTCCAGCGAAGCAGTTTCCCTTCGTGCACTTGCCCGAGTCCTTGTTGGTCTCCTCGATGCGCGCGTGCACATCGTTGGTGTGCAAAAGGGTGACCTCCCAGTCTGCCGCCGCCGCGAGCCTCCAGCTCGTGAACATAAGCAGCTGCAAAAGCTGTAACAGCAGCAGCGCGCGCCGAGACATCGAGAGGCACATAGCGCGTGAGAAAGATGGGTGACGGATTTCGGAAGCTGTGCAATGCGCAACGGCAGAGGCAGCGGCGAGACTAAATAAAGTGCGCGAGGAGGCGGAGAGAAACAACAGGAAGTTTCTTCTTTTTTTCTTCTATTAAACGGAATAGTGAAGACTGACAACGACACGGAAAACCTTGCACGCTGTTCTTAGACTGATTACTAAAACGAGTTCAAAGTGCATTATCGAGTTATAAACAGGTCACGTGGAACACTTATAACACACGTTATTAAACATTAACTTTACACCCAGTTACAATTCCAGCTTTTGGCAGACACCCTTATTTAGACTGACTTTAATTTATACAACTGAGTAATTACGGGTCAAGGGAATCGAACCCACAATCTTTCAGTTAGCGGTCCAACACCTTCACCGCTGCTCCACCACCTTCCCACACTCACATCTGATCCTAAACTAAGTCCCTAAAACTCAAACCCTGTTCCAGAATGGCCATGACAACACCCCTGTACACCAAACCCCCTGATCTCCAAAAGGACAGTGTCTAAAACTGATCCACGAAACTTAAAGCCATTTTTACACCAAACGGCTACAACAACAACTTAGTAGACAAATATTTACTTGTTTTTCTGCACTTTTTGTTTTTACACTTATGATTGATCTTTTTAATCACAGAAGATTTTATTTTAATTGCTTCTACGGCACAGATGACGTCTCAGGGTTATTAGCGTATCCATGGTTTCCAGACTTTGAGTCAAACTGCTATGAGAACACTTCTAGTGACCGCAGTCTAAAACGTGTGCATAATCGAAGAGTGACACGTCACAGACAGGTGACATCAGGTCCCCAGGTTCCTAGTCCACATCCAGACCAGAATGCGAGAGCATGCAATACTATGGAACCTGTCGATTTAGTGGGCAGTTTAATGACATATCCAGGTCGACAGGTGGAGGGTTTTTCCATTTTCCATTTACATCATCGGATCCGATTCTGTCTAATTTCCTAATAATGAACAAAACTCTGCGTTCGGCTTGTGTTATGTTTAGGTTACTCATGTTCAACAGGTTTTTTTTTTTTGCCTGGACCTGCAAAACAGATTCTCCTTAAACACCAAGATAACATCTGACAGGAGTTGTGGAACAGACTTGATTAATAGCTTTATATTAATATTTTGCTGAAGCTTTATATTTGACTTGTAGAACAGAATAGTTTGATTAATACCTTAATATCAAATAATTGAATACGCCAATGGTGTCTGTTTGGATAATAACAGTACGATAACCTGTTCATTCGAAACCACATAACAAATAATCATCCCATGTAACCCAAATACTGTGAAATAACAGATTTAGCATAGTGGGATGTCGACTGGGCTTCATTAGAGAGATTTGGCATTCTGCAGGCATTTCGCTCATCCCTAAGACTTGAACATTCAATGATCAGGTTGCAGGCAAGTTTAATTACATGATGGCGGTTTGACCGTTTTGGTTCGATATCTGTAAACGCGATCTTACTATCCGGGCTTTGGTGTACGGTTTGGTCCACCTCCACCTTGAAGATGTCTTCTGTGTTGTAGACCAGGTCCATGACCTCGCTATTCTCTGAGGGCACTGTTCTCCTTCAGCAGTAATGCTTCTTGCTACACTGTTAATATTTTGGTTCAACGAATTTGAAAAGCATGACAAAGAGAGCGAGGTACTAATTTGGTCTTCAAATTCAGAAGATTACAATCTGTGGGTAAAGCATTTAACCCTTAACTAATACATAAATAATATAAATCTAAGTCGCTCCAGAGAAGGATAGCTTACAAAGTCTTTTGGTGGCCATACCTAAAAAAGGGTCATAAACCTAGTTTAATGGTCTGATGGAAAACCTTTCGAGTATTAGTGATATTAAAACAACTGGGAATGTGGTGGCTCAGTGATTAAGGTGTTGCACTGATACCTGGAAGATACCTGGTTCTATTCCCAGCCCCACCAAGCCACCGCTGCGCCTCTGAGCAAGGCCTCTATCCCCTAATTGCTTAGTTGTATAAAGGAGCTAGATATAAGTCGCTCTGGATAGGGGGGTGTCTGCCAAATGCTGTAAATGTAATATTAGGATTAAATGGTGATTATATTACTTCTAATCTGATCCTTTTTTATTTCACTCAGTTTTAACGATTTCGAGCAGCTGCCAAAGCAGTAAATTATTTTTACATACCACATCCTAGTCCACCACATCGACTGACCAGACATAGAAGCACTTTGAATTTTGAGTTTTCATTATCTGTAATAATCATCAAAATTTCAAGAATGATGATTTTTCAATTTTATTGTTTTAGTTTTGCATATGCTGTTTTAGATTAGGAAGCACATTTGGGCAATCAAAATTGCGTGTTAAAGTGTGCTATATAAATAAATAAAAGTTGAAGTTGAGTCGGGTTCCCACTGTTCTGGCTAGGGTTTGTTGTTGATTCCAATAATCCTAATCCTACGCTAAATTCTGTTATCTTTTGTTGTCTTTGATCGCTAGATTGACATGTTCCCCAGAAGACGGGGTGAGGGGTGGGCTTTCCTCTGATAAAATTCAGGAAGACTTCTTACGAAAGATGGGTGTCTTTTGAACCTAACACATGTTTTTTTTTATGCAATGTGACTTCTCAGAGGGAACTGGATCTTCCACAAAAGTGTGGGCATTCAGCTTTCAGATGGTTCAAACAATACTGCTGTGCCCATGCTTTTCATTTGAACATTGTAAGACCTTTTATTTAAAGATCTGCCATTTAGCTGTTATTGTTAATAATATATTTTTTTTTAAGAATTCCGGCATTTTAAAAATAAATATAAAATTAAAAAAAAGATGAGAAAGATCTGTAAGTTCAAAACTAAATTATAAACCCAGCTCTTTAACCAGATTTACAGGTTTTCATTATCCAAATCTGTTAGGCTGCAATAATCAGGTCAACTTGAACTGGAAAGACCACCAATAACACACAATGTAAAGTCGAATGGCATCTACACTAACATAAGTCTGTTTCTTTCCTATTCCGAGCTCACCGTCACCACCAGATCCAGTCTGTATTCAGTCCAGTTGGTGGATCAACATTAACAAGTTTCCCAGTCATGACCTTGTCATGACAAGCCACTCAAAACAAGACTATGGAAACTTCACCACAGCATGGATTAACCTGCTGGTTTGTCCGGTCACAGGATAACTGACCCTCCGGGTAAACCTTCCAAGTTTTTTCTCTCCATTTGGTCATCAATTGAGTTTTGGTTCGTTGCCGCTGACGTCCTTGGCTTGCTTAGTTGTGGACTCTTAATTTACAGATATAAATTAAACTAAACGAGTTTTCACTATTGTCTTTTTTGATTCTGTAAAGCTGCTTTGACACAATCTCTATAGTTAAAAAGCGCTACGGAAATAAGAAAGACTCGACTTGTATATGTAACGCTGGCTATTTACGTGGATGTCGCTAAAAGTTTAAAGAATCACCATGGCAACATAAACGTAGCAGTGTATATGAACAACGCGCATTGCAAATGAGTCAGGAACCAGTAGCATTATAACCGTAGCGTTATAACCAACGTTAATGGAATATAAACTGAGGGTGTGAACTAAGTTTCAATCCACAAAGCCAAAAGATGTAATTCCTTAATAACACAGAACAAACATGGCTGCAATAAAACACCATAACTAAATATGTGTAAAAGAAGATAAGACACAGATACCTCGTTTTACCCACAAATCAAAAGTAGATTTAACACTGAGGAAAGTTTCAAAAGTTTTTTTTCGCTATGTGGATGATTTGTTCTTTGTCTACATCACATTTTGGCAGCCCATCTTTAAGCCTGGACCATGTCATGTGTTATCTTATCAGATGGAATGTTTGCCTGAACATACAGACAATTATCATCTGTCTAATTATCGGTGTGTGTGTGTGTGTGTGTGTGAGTGTAAAACCTAGCCATCTGCATTGAGAGCAAAGAATGTGTGTTAATCTATAGCTCCTGGGAAAAGATACGCATCTGTTTACCTTAACAATGTAACTGAAGGCTACAGTATCCTCTTGTACTTCCTTAGTATCTGCACAACCAATCAGAATTTCCGGAAATATTCAAGAAAATTTAAGGCTTAGGATATAAAATAAAGGAAAAGTCAAGCTAAGCAATCGTATCAAAACTACCTCACTACAGGTTATATGTAGGGTGGGGTATAGAAAACTGTTTCTATTTTAGAACTGGATACAATTTTTTTTTTAATAAAATCGCGGCTTCGTTACGCTAATTAAAATGGCGGTGGTTAATTTAGAGTTGTATCGATCTGCTAGGACCGCATCTCGTTACTCACATGGCAGTTCATTACATTCTGCTCGATGACTGACCGCAGCAAACGTTTGAAAGACAATAGCGCTGCCGTATGCGACATGTGTGGTGAAGATATTTTGTGCAAAAGAGAAATAAACTCTAATATGATGAAACATTTGCTTCAGCATGGAATTAATCCGAGCCAGCCGAGCGTCTGAGTCAGCTAACAGTAGCAATAGTGGTTAAGGTGTTGGCCTGATACCTGGAAGACTGGGGTTTGATCCCCAGCACCAACAAGCCATCACCGCTGGGCCCCTGAGCAAGGCCCTTAACCCCCAATTGCTCAGTTGTAGAAAAGAGATAAATGTAAGTCGATCTGGATAAGGATGTCTGCCAAAAGCTGTAAATGTAAATTGATAACCGGATTCCCTAAGATGCTAAAATCAAAGCGATTCCATTGCAATTTCCTGCTGTAAGTTTCAAAGCTGTAGTTAACAGGAAAGCATCTTAAACCACATACAAATACAGTACTAAGTCTTTTTTTTTGTCCTATATTCATTTCTACACAGAAAGTGTCAGGAGCCTTAGTCAAGGGTACAACAGGGGCAACTACATCTTACAGCAGTTGTACTATAGTATTAACTCTACTAAAACTGATAAACTGTAGTAAATACTGTAGTATACTTTAGGATTGTAGTATAGAGTAGTATATTAGAGTATTTACTTACTAATCTTACAGCAGTGTACTATAGTATTAACTCTAGTAAACTGATAAACTGCAGTAAATACTGTAGTATACTTTAGGATTGTAGTATAGTGTAGTATATTAGAGTATTTACTACATCTTACAGCAGTTGTACTATAGTATCAACTCTTTTAAACTGATAAACGGCAGTAAATACTGTAGTATACTTTAGGATTGTAGCATAATGTAGTATATTAGAGTATTTACTACATCTTACAGCAGTGTATTATAGTATTAACTCTTTTAAACTGATAAACTGCAGTAAATACTGTAGTATACTTTTAGGATTGTAGTATAGTGTAGTATATAAAGAGTATTTACTAAATCTTACAGCAGTGTACTATAGTATTAACTCTTGTAAACTGATAAACTGCAGTAAATACTGTAGTATACTTTAGGATTGTAGTATAGTGTAGTATATTAGAGTATTTACTACATCTTACAGCAGTGTACTATTGTATTAACTCTAGTAAACTGAGGTAAATACTGTAGTATACTTTAGGATTTTAATATAGTGTAGTATATTAGAGTATTTACTAAATCTTACAGCAGTGTACTATAGTATCAACTCTTAAAATGATAAACTGCAGTAAATAATGTAGTATACTTTAGGATTGTAGTATAGTGTAGTATATTAGAGTATTTACTACATCTTACAGCAGTGTACTATAGTATCAACTCTTTAAACTGATAAACTGCAGTAAATACTGTAGTATACTTTAGGATTGTAGTATAGAGTAGTATATTAGAGTATTTACTAAATCTTACAGCAGTGTACTATAGTATCAACTCTTTAAACTGATAAACTGCAGTAAATACTGTAGTATACTTTAGGATTGTAGTATAGTGTAGTATATTAGAGTATTTACTACATCTTACAGCAGCATACTATAATATTAACTCTAGTAAACTGAGGTAAATACTGTAGTATAGAGTCGTATATTAGAGTATTTACTAAATCTTGCAGCAGTGGTAAACTTTATCATATTAAAGTGTTTAGTTTGTTATAGTATTTATACTCAGTTAACGTCATACTATAGAAAGAACTGTAGTGAACTGATCAATAACATTTGAAGGAGTTGTTCTGTGGGAAACAGAGTTGTTTATGATGAAGAGTGTGTTTTAGTGTGAAAGACCAGTTTCCCATTTCTAATGAACAGCAATGTCAGAGCATCGATTCAACAATGCAGTAAAGATTTTCAACCAAAATTAGCACTAAAAACAAATTCAACAAATGTGTTAATATGTTTGTTTGTGTTCATTAGAAGGAGTGTGTGTGTTCTATTAATCCGCTTTGTGTTCTGATTTGTGCTGTGAAGGTTTGACACATACAGTATAATATAACTGTAGAAATGCTACTATAGTAATTAATGTAGTTATGTATTTATTTCACTATAGTCGAGTTACTACAACAATTGTAGTAAAATTAACACAACTAATTATCAAATCATTATAATTTACTTCAAAAACACTACAGTATTTACCACAGGAACTTTACCTATAGTATTTTTTATGGGTGGAAAATCTACAGCTGACACTAGTGACACTTGCTATGATGCACGTGTGCAGATTCAGTCGTTACAAAGGAAATGATAAAAGCACCTGGCGTGTGTTGTATTGTTTGTCTTTCACCGGGGTTTCACCAGAGGTAAAAGGTAAGGCTGTACCTCTAGTTTCCTGAGTTAGGTCTCTGTTGGGTCTGTTTGAGGCCCTGGAATGGTCGGGAAATAAAACAAGGGAGGTGACTCATCTGAAGGTTTATACTCAGAGTAGAAGAGTTCAACTCAAGTAAACAAAGTAAGTCGCTATTCTAAGCATTTACCGTTGAGTTTAGGCCGTTACAAAAAAAGTGGTTCGGTTTCACGAACTTTCCACAACCATCAGCACCACCCTGATGTTCTCTTTCTATCCTTTTTTTCCTGATCTGTACTGTTTTCTTTATTAGAATTTATAATCAGAGCTGCTTCCAGTAAACCAAAAACACTCTTACACTCACCATAAATACATACTGTTACTATTCACTGCTCAATTTTTATTTAGATAGATAGATAGATAGATAGATAGATAGATATAGATTTGTGTATATATATATATATATATATATATATGCGAGACAGAGATAGCTAGATAGCTATATATATATAAAATGCTATATAAAAATATATAAAATATATATAAATTTAAAAAAATACACAATTAGCACAATTCATGTTTCTTACTTGCTGTGGGAACTACTGTGTGTTCGATGTGCGCATTACCCTTAGTTGAGTTTCCGAGAGATTGTTTTTCTACAAATTACCTCAGACAGGAAATAAAGGCTTTCGGCTCAATAATAAAATTTCAAGCAAGTGATTATCTTCATTTTTGATCTAATAACATAAAGGCCTGGGTTTTTTTATTTCTGTAAGAAACATGCCTATTAGGCCAAGATAAATTATAATAAAGTTAATTATAAGGATCTTGATGGTTTAAGGGGAATATGTTGTTCATTGGAGAGAAACTGTGTTACGAGTGAAGAAAGTAATTCTTTGATTTTTTTTTTTTTTTTTTGATTCAACATTTATTATCTTTTTGCATTTAAATAGCTAATATTACAATCTTCAGGGCTTTCTTTTAGTAATAAATCGCAATTAATCGTGATTCATTTAAAAAAAAAAGTGTAATTAGTTCATTTTTTTAAATCCAATTTGTTTTGGGGTTTCGATTCATATTTGCAGAGAAAGTTTTGGTGGACAAAATCTTTTTCAAGTCTGTGTAAACTTAAGAATGTCCTTTTAGCTTTAATGCTCTTTTAATTTCCTTCGATGCAGAACACGGAGAACTGATTTACAGGAGAAACTGATATGTTTGATAATTGGGTGTCTTTAATTTAATTAGGCAGCTAAATCAGAACACAGTACAAATGCCCGGTATTCAAATGTGAAAACAAGCAATTTTACAACAAGTCAGACCTGTCGGTTATTGCTCAAGGTGCTGAGGTTACACCCCAATGGTTTAAAAAGTATCCAGCTCGCACCTGTTTCTCCTGCAACCTCTTTATCCTGAACCAGAACTATTAATGTGGTGTGCCAAAACTACTGTCTCAGTCCAAACCATAATCCTGTAATTTGTATAGTTCTATGAAGAGTTTTTACCTAATTTTGGTATGTCTTGCTTCCAGACTTCTACATTATTGCTACACTAAATTAACACACTTGTTATAAGTTACTAAGGACTTTATAGATACTTTATAGATTTATACCCATGTGCTACCCTGTTGTAGAAAATACTACTGAAAATCGGAATAAAGTCGGACTAATTTGCCTATAAAATCTAAAATTTGTTGCCTTTGATGGCTAGTTTGACATGTTCACCTTCAGAACATTAATAAATCTCACTATTTTTTTCATCCGATAAAATTCTGGCAGTGTCTGAAGACTTCAGACTCTTTCCTGCAGTATTAGGTCTCCTACAACTACCACTAAAACAAGAACCATCAAAGAAAACAGAGTTTTAGATCTCTACTTGTGTCCAACAAGGCTCAGTACTTTGTCCCCTCCTTTTCTCCCTTTATACCCACTCAGTTGGTTAAGTTATTTTCTCACATGGGTTCTCCTACCACTGTTTATGCTTATGACACATAACTAATATTTACCATTCATCCCTCAGACACCACAGCTTCTGCCTGGATCTTGGCATGCATATCATCGTGGACTGGAGCTCATCAGCTGAACCTTGCCAAAACAGAATTGCTCTTTATCCCAAGTGACTCATCCCCATGGTAGTATCTGGCAAATACCATGGACAATTTGTGAATCTCCTTGACCACTGCTCGCAACTTCGGGCTAATCATGGACAATCAATTATTCTTTTTATTACATGTTTCTAACTCGACATGATCTCGCAGGTTTATCCTTCATAACATCCTATCCTTATCTTTCATAGGAGGATTTGATTATTCTTGTCTACTCAGGCACTTAGTTGCTTGTGCAGTCTTTTGTTATTTATAAACTAGACTACTGCAACCGGCTCCTGGCAGGTCTACCACTGAGGGCAATTCGTCCTTTGCAGTTGATTCAGAATACATCTGCCCGAGTTGTTTTCAACCTACCAAATTTATCACACAGTATAAAAAACTATTAAAAAACCCTAAAAATAGTTTATATTAAAGAAACTTATTTGGCAAATAGTTCAGAACACAGTATAAATGCACGGCATTAAAATGTGAAAACAAGAAATTCATAACAAGTCAGATGTGTCAGTTATTGCCAGTTATTGCTGAGGCTACACCCCAATGGTTTAAAATGGTTTACTCATTCCCATTTCTTATGCATCCCTATGTCCTAAACCAGACCTATTAACGTGGTGTGGTAAAACTACTGTCTTGCAATTACTTGGGTTTGATTTAGATTTAATAATCACCTAATTAGTACAGTTCTATGAAGAGTTTTTACCAGACAGTCTTGTAATAAGTTACTTAAGACTTTATAGATCATTTAAAGATTGACACCCGTGTGCTACCCTGTTGTTGGAAATACTACTGAACTGAAATTTAATGTCAGAGAATCAGGTTCTAATAACAGTTATTATCCTGGAATATTTTTTTTTTTTAACCTGTGTAAATAGGTGTGGTAAAACGGTGGCATGTTCGTATCTGCCACAACTTGAAAGACAATAATTTATTTAAGTAATTAAATCTATAATTACTGATATCTATGATTCTAAAAATGCGGTCCAGTGACCCCTCAGAAGTCTGGGCAGCTAAGCTAAAGTGCTTTGATTTTACTGTACATTTAGAAAGGACATTTTGGCTTGTTTTAGCACCATCTACAGGTGAGTATGATCTCTACAAGTAAAAAATGTTATATTGCTTATGAGTAGTTTAATTTTAAACGAGTCATGTTAACTTGAATCTATTATGTTTATCTTATTACAGTTTAACATGACTTGTGATTTGAGGTGATGTCACGCTTGGCCTCTGTTTTAGGTAGAAACATCTTTTTACTTTTATGGTAAATCAACAAATTATAGGTCAAACAAAAAATTAGCTTATAGATATTTCATTAGAATTAAATTCGAGATGTAATTAATAAAATTTTTAACAGGGTGGTAGCGCCCCCCAGTGGATGTTAAGACATTCAGGTGGCGGTGGAAATCTAGTGGTGCCTAAAAGGACCTTCGAATGAAACAGGTGTGTTAAATGGTTCTATGGAGAAGTTTGCCAAATTTCCCCAACAATTGAGTGCCATAATTATATAATGGCCTCTAAGACAGAAAACATTCAGTTTGTGTGCATGGGATATGAGCTAGGGCATGTGTGGGGGCAGTAAGGGGTTTCAATCTAACTTGATCCAAAATAGTTGCAGAACCAATGGTTTAAAATTGCGGGCAGCATGGTGGCTTAGCACTGGTATAGCAAGAATGTTTACAAGTTCTCCATGCATTTGCGTTGGTTTACTCCTGGTACTCCGGTTTTCTCCCACAGTCCAAAAACATGTACGGTATGTTAGATTGATTGGTGATTCTAAATTGCCCTGTGATGGACTGCTGACCTGTCCAGGGTGACCCCTGCCTTCTGCCCAATAACAGCTGGGATAGACTTCAGCAGATCCCAGCAACCCTGATTAGGAATAAGCGGGTATAGGCAATAGATGGATGGACTGACTAGACCGGCTAGACCAGCTGCAGCAAACACTAGAGGGCAGAATACGTTCAAGAATCGGGTGAGAAGATATTTCTGCCCTGGCAAGACACAAACTCACTGACTGACTGAGCATTAAATGGCATTGACTGAAATGTCAAATGATAATGTGATGCGTCTTAAATGGCAACGATGCGACACCGGATTGTTTTACCCGTCCATTTGACGTTTTTTTTAAATGAAGCCCTTTGGAAAGACATCTTCAAACCCTCGCATCCTCAAAGTCAATATATAAAGAGTTCTAAACTTCTTTTATCCTCGCCGTCTCTTTCCCTACAAAAAAAATAAATGAACCTTAAAAGAGGGGAGAAAATTAATTTTTTCTGTTTATATTCCACACTGTTTTGAAAAACATTAGATGATTGCTCCTAAGAGATGTGCAGAGAGAGAGAGTGAGAGAGGGAGAGGGGGGGGTAAGAAAGACACCGAAAGAGACAGACAGAGAAAAAGGAAGAGAATGAGAAAAAGACAGAAAGAGAAAGAGGGAGAAAGAGAATAAGAGAGAGAGAAAAAGGGAGAGAGAGAATAAAAGAAAGGAAGAAAGAGAAAGAGAGAGAGAGAGAAAGAGAAAGAGAGAGACAGAGAGTGAACTGGACTGGACAGAAAGTGTAAGAGATACAAAAAGATGCAAAGAAAGTCAAAACAAAGAAAGAGTGGGAACGAAAAAGCAAGAGAAATGTCAAATGATAATGATTTAAAAAGAGTCATTTAAAAGAGTGACTCAAAGAGAGACAGAGAAAGACAAAAGAATAAAACAAAAGGTATAGACAGAAAGACAAACTAAACATACTGAAGTCAGACACCTGCACTGGTGGTACAGGACAGTCTGACCCAATCCCAGTCCAGATCACACTGCTGTCCAATCCTAAACACGGGACACCAGAGACAGATTCTGACAGACTGGGTGTTACCATAGAGACGGGATAACAGCTAAACCTTCCTCAAAAAAAAAAAAATGACAAACAAAACACCAAATTCCTGCAAACTAACAGACGCAGAAAAACATGCATCATTTTATGTGACGGAAAAAACTGCAGCTCTCGATGTGAAGTACAGAACAGAACGGGTTGTTCTGTGTTTAAAAAAAATACAGATCAGCAGAATCTCTGAGCTCAAGAAGAGAGAACATGCTGAGGAAAAACTATCAGACGATACAGACACTAATTAGAGAGAGAGAGAGAGAGAGAGAAAGAGCGAGAAGCAGGTACAGACAGAACTACACTGAGAGAGGGAAAAAGAGAGAGAGGAAAAGACAGAGGGGTGAGAAAGACAAGAGAAAGAGAGTGAGTGAGAGCGAGACAGAGAGCGAGAGAGCGTGCAAGAGAGACAGAAACAAGAAGGAGACAGAGAACGAGACAGACAGCTCGAGAGAGACAGAGAGTAAGAGAGAGTGAGAGACAAAGAGAGCACATGAAAGGCTGAGAGAGAGAGAGAGAGAGAGAGAGAGACAAAGAGAGTAAGACAGAGAGGGAGAGCAAAAGAGATAGAAAAAGCGTTTAATAAAACATTTTCCAAACTGGTTCTCATACATATTTAACCCCTTTTATTCCTAGGAGCTCCCAGATGGTCACAATTTGCTGATTTTGTCCTTACTGATGAGGGAGAAACAAATTCCATCCTTCACACCTCAGAAACTCCAGAAAGACAATTACGCCGGTATGTACTCATGACTGCGGTCGGCTACAGCACTGCATCTGACCTGATGCACATTTAAATGGCTGGCGATCAAATGAAAAATAGTGCGCATTAGCGAGACGCCCTTTTCAGAGTAAACTGGTGTTAATGCCGTCAGACAGTGTGTACTATATAAAACGATACGAACATTCCTTATATTGCTAACATTCCTTATATTGCTAACATTCCTCATATTTTAATAGAATGTTACTCGGGACAAAGAAATGTTCGTCCAATCAAAATGTTTATTTTGATCATTACGATAGGCTTTCCTACCTGCCTGTAAAAATAGTATGCATGCGCATAATTTTGCACACCCTGTTTGCGCAGACAGGATAGGTTGTCAGAGCGTTCACATACTGCGAGAAAAGAGTGAGAACCCTGATTAATATCAGTGTTAAGTTTCCACTCTGAAGTCCACTACAGGAGTCAAAGGGTCTAAAAGATGATGTCATGGTTACAGTATTTCTTTTGGACAGGTCTATATATGGTGCGATTTCATTTTGATGGTAACGCATAGCTTGCATATGTTCACCTGTAAACTACTATTCCGGAAACGTATCTCGTTACTACATGCGTACAAACATCATGTGATGAATTAAATGCGTTAGTATGTGCTGTTATTGAAAAATAATCAACAGCATCATGTTGTTATTCGTCCACCAGACAGATTTTGGCACCACTGAGCCCTAAATCCAGCCTCCGTTTCTCTATATGTTAAAGTGTGTATTCTTTAATGGCTTCTTCTTTATAACCTCTGCCGTCCTGCCTAGACAGCAATGAGTTTGATTTCAGGTATATAAACATAATCGTTTGCTGAAGGAATCAATGTTCATGTTTTTTCCCTATCTGCCCATCCATGCAGATAGAGGTTACCACCAAAGGTTGATTAGTGGGTGGATCCACTTAAAGTATACACACACACACACACACACACTCATACACTCATACTCTTCACACCACTGAAGCAGACTAAGAGAAGAAGACATCCGAGGTTAATAAATGAGAGAAGAGAGCGGATGCGGAGGTAGAGGTGACGGTTCAGGAATGACTCACCTTCGACCAACGAGTGGAGAGAACAGAGTGTTAATAAGGACCGTGTAGCGTCATCAGCACCCGGAATAGGGGAAACTATACTGTAAGAAGGAAAAGAGAGAAAGTAAGAGAAAGAGTGAGAGAGAGAGAGAAAGAGGGAGATAGGCAGAAAAAGAAAGAAAGAGAGAGAGAGCAAGATAAAAAGAGAGAGACAGAGGGAGTGAGATAGAGAAAGACAGAGAGAGAAAGAGATAGAGAAAGAGAGACGGAGTCCACATGGCTAAAATACATGATGCTATGTGAGTTCAGTGACGGGCTCAGTGACGGGCTCAGTGACGGGCTCAGTGACGGGCTCAGTGACGGGCTCAGCGACGGGCTCAGTGACGGGCTCAGCGACGTCTATACTGCCATTTCCTCTGTTTGACGTCAGATTGTACTTGTTTACAACGACGTTCAATGGCAAACGTATAAATCAGTCGCTAACAGCGCTTTCTCTAAGATTTCGCTATTCTGACTGCGTGTATTTCGGTTGATGGTGTAAACAGCAGTGGGTGCTAATAAACAGGAAACCTTTAGTCTTTAGTCTTTCGCCATCCGTACAGCCTGACCCACTGTAAGCAAACCACCCTTACATTTTCATGGGGTAGGAGGGGTTTTCTTTTTAAACACTGTGTGGGTAAGATAAAAAATAAATAAAAACAAAATGCCTTTAGGGCTTTAGGCAGGACAGTTTGGGGGCGGTGGAAACCTTTGACCTCCCTGCTGTCCTCAGGGAAAGTTAGATGTAATTATGGGCAATAATTTCATCTTTTGATATAAAAGTTCAAACTTTGCTGTTTATAAACAGTTGGCCAGAACGACAGCTTTGGGAATGTTCTTTTTTATGATGTAATAGAGTGGGTAAGTGCCGCCTCTGCAAAAGAAGATCGACGCCTGCTTAATCGCTGTCTGTTTAGCCCCGCCTACTGATTAACGAATACATAACAGGTAATTTTTTTAATGCAAAAATGACAGCAGTGGGCATTAATTTCAGAAACAACAAACCGCTACCGTCTGGTTGAAAACAGGACTGAAAAATAGTATTTATAGTTTTGAAAAATTTGTGCCTCTGATGTTACAGGTGGACCTCAGAGAACAGTACAAAATAAACAAACTGAGGTAGTTCATCAGTTCTTTAAATTCCTGGAGGACATGGACATAAAATGTGTGCTGCACCCGTGATGAAACAGAGTCCACATTTAGGCAAAGTTGCCTAGAAATATAATATAAAAAAAAAAATCTATGTTGTGCCTTAAGAGCAACTGTTTATTATTTCTTCAAGACGAATTGTGCAGACAAAACATTGACTTCTTTTCTGTTGTAGATTCGATGCTCACCATCAGCAAAAGAGCCAAAGGGGGATGATGTAATCAAATTAAGGCTTAATTAGGATGACCAGATAGTCGCTCTGTAGGCCACAACCCTGTGCAGATTGGAAAACACACGGTCTTGTGGTCTTGTTCTCGTTAAGCTCATTTAACCTAAATGTTTTAACAATGGTTGTTCATCTGCAGCTTAGCGGTGTCATTAACCATTAAAGAATTGACTAGTTAATCTTTATTTTTAGTATTCAGCATTTAACAAATATATAGTCATTAAAAGCAGTCATTATTCCAATGCACAGGTTCTAGAACTACTAATTAATATTATTATTATTACTAATAACTATTAACTGTATGGGAAACGGTACAGTTGAAGGGGTAATGGGTTGTGTATTGTAAGTGATGCATAATGCTTTTTTTCCCCCAGCAGTGTGACGCTGAGAACTGTGGAAGTGTAACATCCGCATGGGGAAATTCAGCGTTCTATTAATTATGTATCTGATGCATTCGCACTGCCTCAGTAACACGGGTCTCGACCTGCACTCCAAAGACCAGCAAACTCTATACGCCTTTATTACAAAATAAATATAATAACCTAACAATCAAATGTTCGGTGGGTTTTTTGTTTAAAAAAATCTACTCAATAAAAATCATATTGGAATCTTTTTCCATTTTTAATGCGAAACTCCAGTTAAACATTTTAAAGGGAAATTAGAAAATAAAGGGATTGGAACCCGGAAACCAATCAGATCTAATCTCATGCACCAAACTGATTATCATACAGCTGTCGGCAATTAAATGCATCCGATTAACCAGCAATAACGACCAGCTGTTTCTGCAGAGGTTTCATACAAAACATGCGGGGTATCTCAGTTGATCAGCGAAAGGGTTTAAAAGAAAAAGGTGTTGGACTAATAATTGGAAGATCGGGGTTAAATTCCCAGCACTAATAAGTCGTCCCTGTTGGGCCCTTGAGCAAGGCCCTTTTGCTCAGTTGTATAAAAGAAATAAATATAAGTTGCTGGATAAGGACGTCTGCCCCAAATGCCGTAAATGTAAATGTAGGACTGGGAGAACATTCAGGTGGGTTTGGTTCGGAGCTTTATATAGATCGATATTTACCTAAAGAGGTCTAAGTATTGCATCATTTGGGGTATATTTAGGGGCGCTATTTAATGAAAGTCTATTTAATTTTGTGTGGTTCAGACATGCCTGAATGGATCCTTTGCTGTCACTGCACGTCCAAAGCCCATTTTCAGAGGTCCTTTGTTTTTCGGGACACAGGTGGCATCCAGCTGCTGCAAAATAATAAGTCAGGGATATGACAAATAACACAGTGGTTTCCTCTGTCTCCATTAATTTCACTCTGCTTTCTCTCATCTTTTGTGTTCATAACAACAAAGTGCATCTATACATTGTGAATCCTTAAATCAATTAGGTCAGGGTCATTTTTTATTTTTTTTTATTTTGTAAAACACTCATGTGTTCGCTTTGTGCCATGAAATGGACCAATCGGGAATTATTGAAGAATAACCTTAAACCTACCTGTGAGTCATCTTCTACCAAATACCTCCAGCATCTGGAACAGATGCATGTTTAATTTGACAAGTGGGGACACGTATGACAGAAGCTCACACTAGATTGAACTTATTTCTTGGAAAAAAAAATTATTGTGATATTACATCTAGAACAAAAAAAAAAATTGTAAATTTTATTTAAATTCCGTTCAAGACTGAAGCGGGACTACACAAGGTGGCGGCAATCGACAGAATGAACACCTGAAGGGGTGTCGCTGCCGAGGGTCGTTAGACCTGTTCAGACTTTTATAGGAGATGTATGCAAATCATGTTTGTATATTTTGGAAGTCTGGTGGATGAGGTTATAAAACCAAAAAAAAAAGTAACCAATTAAATGGGTGAACGAGAAAATAACCTGAGAGAAGTGAATACATTTTCGAGCTCGGTGCAGTCTTTCTCATTTGCATTAAAAATTTCTTTCTTAGAGAAGACCAGTTGTGATGAGTACAAATAATGCAATGAAAGATCTGCTGCGACCGACTCTGACTGCACCCCATTATAATTGGTGATTCTGTTAGAAAATTACACACCTCTGCTAGAATAATATCATGTTAAGAACAATAATATTTCCTAATATTGTTTTTTCCCTAATTTCCCTAATTTTTCCCTTACTAGATAATATATGCTTAAAATGACCTCACTAGAAAATAACTTATAACATTCATATATATATATATATATAATATTCTCCCATCAAGTATAATATTCCTCAGTATTCCCTCGCTAGATAGTATTCCTCAATATTGCTCCACTAAAAAATATTTCTCAGTATTTCCTCTTTAGATAATATTCTGTAATATTCAATCATTAAAATGTTCCTCGATATTTTCACTATATAATATTCCTTGAAATTCCCACACAATAATATTCCTCAATATTCCCTAAGTATAATATTCCTCAATATTTCCACACTGAATAATATTCCCTCATTACATAATATTCCTCAATATTCCCTCATTACATAATATTCCTCAATATTCACACACTTATTAATAATATTCCTCAATATTCCCTCTTTAGATAATATTCAGTAATATTGGGTCACTATAACATTCCTCAAAATTTTCACACAGTAATATTACCATATTATAATATTTCTCAATATTCCCACAATATATAATATTCAGCAATATTTCCTTAACTTAATAACATTCCTTAATATTCCTTAACTAGATAATATTCCTAATATTTCCACACTTATAAATAATATTCCCTCACTAAAACATTTCTCGATATTCCCACATTAAATATTTCCTCAATATTCCCGCTTTAGATAACATACCGTGATATTCCCATATATTATTATAAATTTCCCATACTAAATATTCCTCAATATTCCCTTACTAGATAATTCTGCAATATGTACTCTTTAGATAATATTCCGTTATATTTCCTTTATAACTTTAATATTCCTCAATATTCCCTTACTAAAAAATATTCCTCAATATTCCCTCACTAGGAAATTTAACCTCAAATTTCCATTACTAGATAATACTTCCTTACTAAATCCTCAATAATCCTCTCACTAGATAAAATTGCTCAATCCTTAATATTTCCTTATTAGATAATATTCCCTCAACATCCCTTTAGTAGTTGTTATTCCTTGAGTAGATAAAGTTTCTCCACCAGTTAGCATTCTGCTATTCTATTTATTGGTTTATTTACTTAAGTGATTAATTGCCCCACACTTGCACTAATTCTCTGAATTTAATGAACAGATTTGTTCATTTTTATCAGTTTCCAGGAGTGTTTTTTGGATTTCGAATCTCACAGAGTAAAAAAAACACAGAGTGGTTTCTCGCTGATGACAGTAATTACTGACTAATTAACCCCGTTGAAAAGATATTTTTATCAGAGAGGCGAAACTGAGAACTAGAGAAATGCGCTTTCAAGAATAGGAAGTGGTTTTTTTTCCTTGTTGAAAGTTATTAATGAGCAGCTAATTTGAGCCGAATTTGAGCGACATGTCAGACTGTGGCCATTTTTTTTTTACTATATACAGACGGATATTTACAAAGTGTGATAACGTTAGTATAAAACTGCAAGCATAAGTTGAGAAAAAAAATGTGAGAAAAATCATGAATAAGTGAGAATTGTGAAACAAACGAGGCTTAAAATCAAACCGATTTCTCACGAGATGAGGTAAAAAACCCAAACCGAAAGCCTGCGCTCGAGGCTTTGCCCTGTTTATAGTCGAAACTTTCTTTTTTTTTTTTTCGATACAATCTGTGCATCACTCTCACATGATGCCTGTAATGAAATGAAAGCGCACTGCTGTTTCCGAAAGCCAATTTATAAGGCAAGAAATCCCATTAGCTAAAGTGTAACATGTTTTTAAACTTAGTAGAAAGACGTGCATAAAACAGGAAGCGCCACTATGCTAATTAGACAGGAAGTACTTATGTTCATTTGCATACACAAGCACTTACTTCATAACTGCGATATTTTACAGCCGAACATCTGAATCGGCAAAGCCCAACTGTACAGACACGCCTGATATTAAAGGTCTTTTCGATGACTGGGGGTGGGGGTGGGCAGAAAACCTTTTCCGTTTATTTAAAATACTTAATATTTTTAGATGATAAATTATATAAGGCTGCCGTGCACACTGCGACACAGATTCTACAGGCCTCTGGGGCTTGATGATGTGCTATTTGTTCAGCTGTTCCTCCGTATAAATTATAAAAAAACTGAACGAAAGACAAAAAAAAGAGACAATTTACTGTCCAACTGTAGACACGGATATCAAACACTGTATGAACTTATTAAATTGTGTTTAAAGCTCAGCCATTGATCGTGTATTTTTCTCAGGTGTGAGTATTTTTCTCTGCAGTGAGTGGGGTGGAACACATAACTAATGATGATTGGTGTGTGTGTGTGTGTGGTGTGTGTGTGTTAGGGGTGGTAGACGATTGGACTAGGTAGAGGTAGAGGTAGCGTGTGGGTTTTCACACACTGACAACGGTTCCATCCGAAATCGCATACTACTCACATAACTACATTTAAGCAAGTACGTACTTCCTGAGTGTTAAAAAAGTATATTCTAAAAATAGTATGTTTATGGGTAGTATGATTAAACTCGGACTCACTACATAGGTCAAAGGTCACTTTCTCGAGCTGGAAGTATAAACACTAGTTTACCTTCGTTTAAGTAAAAGGCAAGACTGTTTATGTAACGTGTAACTTATGACCAGGAAGAAAGAGTCTCTTTATGTCCTCACATCATCACAGGACACCACAACATTAACCTTCTTCGACTGTATCATTCTGTGTGTAAACTACACAAGCTTGTTTCTTTTTCTTATACATCGGACAAACTTTAAGTTATTAGATATTAAATTACAGCATGAAAATGAATTTTAATTAACAGGCAATGGATTTTTTTTGTTTTTTATTAAATACCTAGTTAAATGAGACAAGACTAATTTTGTGTGTAATTAGACAATACAATCCCAGTTTTGGTTTTTTTTCAGCGCTCTGGAGGATAAGAAAATGGTGTCAAGGAGGTTCGAGTACTGATAAACCTCTAAAGACGGCCCAGCTAGAGCAATAGGAACAACTGCCATGGAGAGAGAACAGAAATCAAATACTTCTCTATCTCTGGTGGGTCTGCCGCAGCTGCCGCAGAGCCACTTGGGCCTGGGCCGCATCATTCCCATCCTGCTTGGCTCATTCTACACCCGCTCCGGCTCTGTTTGAAGTGAGAGCTGGGTCACACATCCAATTACCCGATGGTGGCAGTAACAGATGTTATATTTTGGACTATTTTTTTCAAGTGTTTTTGAATAAAGACGTGTTTATGTGCGTCATCTAATGCAAAGGATTCGAATGTACAGGCTAAAACTCGAATACTGGATCTAAAATAAAATAAAGATCAAAACGTTTTAGAAATAGCCTTTAGCGAGCTAGCCGGGAGGGTATTTTTATGTTTAAAGGTTGTAAAAAAAAAAGGTGACACAAACTTTGTAGCTCATTTTAATTACATTTGCATTGCTAATAGCATATTTATTGTATTGGAAAATCCCTTTAGCATCTCACTCTTCCTCAGGGCTCAGGGATCTTGTCTGGTTTTCTGAATTTTAATATCAGGCACTACAGCAGTTTTACAAACAACAACTCTGCGTAATTCAACTACTAGATTTCATTTTTCTAGCACTGTTTTTCTGTAATTAATTAATCCTTTAACTTTTTTTTTTCACAATTGTTTTTTATTTTCTTATTATCTTTTGATTGGTTATGGCGTGTATGATGTATAGGATGTATGATGTCTTCATTCTTATCATAAAATAGTGTATGTAGAGGGTTACTGTATTTTTCATTGATGTGGGTTTTTTTTTTTTTTATGCGTAGCTATAGTACATCAGATCTACTGCGAGATTAGATCAGTCAGGGTCAGTCGGTGTACCATGGACACCATTTTTCATACTAAAAAACTCACTGTTCATTTGTTATCTAATACGCTAGGGATGCTTGTTTGCAGATAGTGGTACCTGTATCAGCCCCGTTACTGAGCTCATGTACCTCTTGTGATGTCACTGGCAGAGCTTTTAGTGCAGCAGCAGCGACAAAATGTCAGGAAATATTTCAAAATGAATAATGACAACCCATGCATGGTAAAAAATTTAGACACAAATGTGAGCGCAGAGAATGTGCAGCTAGCAGCGACGTTAGCCTTAGGTATCTGTATCGGTGAGTACTCGAAAATATAAGTACTCGTAATCTCTCTAATCCCTATAATACACAAATATATCTTATTAATTTTCCTGGGCATGTACAGAGGAGGGATAATGAATAGGAGGATGTTAGAAATGAAGCTACCAGGCAGAAGGTAAAGAGGAAGACCAAAGAGGGCGTATATGGATGTAATAAACGAGGACATGAGGTTAGTGGGTGTGAGTGAAGAGGATGTAGAGAATAGGGGTAGGTGGAGACAGATGATTCGCGGTGGCGACCCTTAAAAGGGAACAGCAAAAAGGAGAAGAAGAAGATCTTCTCAGTTTTCACTTCACCAAGTAGTCGCCTTTGATGTTCTGGCTTATTGGTATGTGTGTTATAGTATTTGTATACAAGATTTTCTTTTCCCTCACAAACAACAATTTCCATGCCGGTTTTAGTTTAGACCTTTGCAAGAACAGGAAAGAACATTTTTTTTAATGAAATATACGACCATCCAAATATTTAAAAACCGGAAAAGTTCAAAAGCAGCATGCTAACAAGCTGGAGTGATATCTTTGCCTTTCCTAAGAATAAAGAAAGTAAAAAAAGGCTGGTTCAGGTTCCTGGTTCCAGACTGGACATCATAAAAAGCTCAGTTATGCTTTCGGAAAGCTAAACATGACGGTTTTTAAACTGAGAATGAGTCACAGATCAATCTGTGTGTATGAATTTCTCCTGCGATACGAGAGCCGGGAATTGATGACCACAGATGGTGACCTTTAGATGAAGTAGCAATCTGGGAGTCCTAGAAAGAGAGTCAGTAAGTGCGTGTGTGTGTGTGCCACAATTTCAAAAGTCATGGTATGCATGTTCTTCTTCTGGTGTTAGTCATGTGGTAATGGTTACCCTCACCATTGACTTCATCCAGCATCACAATATATATTCAAAACAATCATGGCATCCTTTGCACACGGATACACAACACCAGTAAAAATCAAAGACACCTGACTAGCACTTAAAAGAAAACTGCACTAGGACCTGTGCCACTTCATCATATGCCTCCGGATCTTGTGTACTGCAGAAACATGTTGCCTCATACAGATAAAGCCTTAAAAGTGAGATCACTCTGTTGCCTTGGCAGAACATTAGAGAAAAGATATTCACACAAAATGACAATTAGGTAGAAGCCAGGGAGACAGGCTAACCGGACAGGAAGGTAAGGACCTGCTATTGGATCTGTATCTGTCTTATGTTCTGTCTTTGGCCAAAAGCGAGACATTTCCAGTCTTACGTGCTTGTTAAACCTCCATTTTGATGCCTTTTTCCACTCAAATTGTTAAGGTTGGGGAAAGAATGGGAAGACCTGGGGTTCAGAACCCACCACTGCAATCCGCCACTGTTGGGTCCATGAGCAGGACCCTAAACCCTTCCTGCTCCAGGGGCGCTGTATCACAGCTGACCCTGTAAGAAAACAAATTTCACTGTGCTGTAGAGTAAATGTGAACGTTTTTTGTACATGGAATGTGGGGATTTTTGGCCATTTAACCACAAAAGCATCACTGATGGCAGACGAGCAGTTCGGAGCTGCAGTCAGGATTTCAATTCATTCCGAAGGTGTTAAAGTTAAAGTTCCGTGCAAGCCACTCGAGTTCTTCCACTCGAATTTCTGTATTTAGTCTCGTTAGAAAGCTCACACTGTGCGCAGAAGCACCATCATCCTGGGACAGATTCGGGCCTCTTAACAATTTTTGCCGAGCTTTTCATTGTCCTCTCGTTTAAAAAAAACGTTTTTTGTTTTTGCCTCAATCTCTATAAAGCCTGGGTGATCAGCAGTGTCTGAAATACTTCAGTCCATCTGGCAGCACCAGCCATGTCACAGTCGGTGAGATCACAAAGATTTATTTTCTCCATGGCAATGGAGTGATTTGTATCGGGATTTTTACGCTGTGGTGCTCCCGTGTGATTGGAGGACTGGGTAATTCCATGAGCAGGAGAAGGCAAGTTGATATTCCTTCATCTTTGCTCTTCTACTCATACAGACGCTCAGTCTCTCCTGGCTGTCCCTCTTTCTCTGGTGAATTCCAGTGTCTTTCTGTCTAGAACTTTTTCTTATTCTCTGTGTGTCTTTCTCTATCTCCCTGAGTCACTCTTTTTTTCTGTCTCTCTGTCATTCCGTCTCACTCTACTCTACAAATCTGTCTCTCTTTTTGTCTCCTACTTTTTCTGTCCCGCTCTTTCTTTGGTTTACATTCTTGGCTTTGCATCTCTTTGTGTCTCCTACACTTTGTCTTGTCCTTTTCACTCGCCATCACTGTCTCTCTCGTTCTCATTCTTTCTTTCTCTCTCTCTCCTTTTCCCTCTTCCCCACACACACACACACACTTCTCTCTCCCCATCATTTTCATTTCACTCTCGTGTTCCTAAACCACATTTAATTATTCGCCAGTTAAATCGATGCGCGTTAACAAAATATAAAGAGACAAAAAAGGTTTGCACGGCAATATATATTTTTTTATTACTTGATTAATAAGCAATTAGGAACCAAAAAAAACCCCAAAAAACAATCTGCCTTCGACACTTTTCCTGTTTGGTCATCGATTTTTACTGTCTGAATGTCAATCGTAATGAGAAGTGGTAGTGCTGTAGTTAAGGTGTCAAGAGTACTAAAGATCATGGGTTCAATTCCCAGCACCACCAAGCTGTCTACTTGAAAAAAACCAGTGTTCAGCAAACCTATCCTTATTTGTTTGCCGTTTAGTTTTCTGTCTCACTGTGGAGAGACTGCTGTCAGGTAATTTTAGAACAAACACTCGAATTGAATTAAACCGCCGCACTGTACGTCAAATCTGCCTGCCTAATGCACAAAACACAAACTAATTGCGTTACATTTTAGCTTCGCTCAGGTAGACAGATGGATCAGGTTGCGTGTATGCTAACCAGCTTTAACACCTACACTTCAACTGAGCTTATTTCAGGTACATACTAAAACAGTGACATCACCACCCTGATTCGCTCCAATACCTGTCCTCGTTCTTTACCTCCTGTAGTTCCATATTAATATCCTTTCCCTCACATTTTAAAAAGGACAGAATAGACAGAAAGTCTGACAATTAGGTTCAGCAGATCTCCTAAACTAAATGTCCTTTCATTTTAATCTGTTTGAAGTTTAAGCCCAATCACTGCTAACCACTATTGGGCCCCTGATCAAGGCCATTCACCATCCTTGCTTCAGAGGGCGCTGTAGTGTGTCTGACCCCAATTTTCTAACAAAAGATTTTGTACATCATGAATGTGATGACTCCATGAAACACAACTAAAAATAAAGGTTATTTGTAGATGTAAATCGCGTCTTTGATACCAAAGTTTGTCTAAAATTTATACCAGTTCAAGCAGCATTTTTTTCTACAGTCTGTGGAGGGCAAAAGCGTCCTATCAGGGGACGTGCCTCACAGGATAAAATGATCACTCGGAAGAACTTTTTATTGATCCAAAGTGACCTTTCGCTGTATGTCGAGAAAGATGTGCATGTGTTTGCATACGCAAGAGCTTTATCCACATTATTCTTGATCTGTTAACTTCGTCCGAAAAAATTGTGACTATCAGACAACACAAGCCTTTCGGTTCGTTCTGTTTTTGTGTCTGCGTCTTTAATAACTTTAAATATTATTAATTAGAGCATTAAATCGTTTTTTTTTTGTAAACTGTATAAAATTTATATTAATGAAACAAATCTTTTATACGTTAGCTTTACAAAATAATCTAAAGGCCACGTCCAATAATCTATACATTTTTAAACGACTTATCTGCTTCTGACCACTAGGGGTGCGCTGTAACTTACGAGTTTAATTTGTTCTGTGACGGAGCTCGTAACTGAAATTACTCGTATTTTAGATAACTTTTTTTTTCACGTTAAAATGAATTAAAATGCCATTTATCCGTTCCGGGTCCCGTCCAAAAAAATGTTTTAGATGGACAACAAAAAATTTAACGCTGGGATATGAAAATGCATTAATGACTAAAAATGCTACAGATTTGCTGAGGTACAACCAAAGTTCTATGCTTTCTGTTACGAAATCAGGAAGACTAAACCGCGTTTACACAGCACATACCTACATACTTACTCTCATACATAATAATCAGTCTAATTCCCAACCCTTTGGTGATTTCATTAGTCCTTGTCTCCAGAAGTAGTGGGTTAAGGCACCGGCACCTATATGTTCAGCTGCGACTTGACGACCCGGGTTAGATTCCAGCTCAGGTCCTTTCCGGGTCCACCTTCCTCTCTATCCCCGTTATTTCATCCCTCTGTCCTATCAATAATAATAAAGGGAAAAAGGATTGTTATGATAAGCATGTATAAGAATCCGTAATGGCTTTCCTTCTATCAATTCAGCGCTGGCCTCTTTGACATCGAACCTAGTGAACCTGCTTAGCCGGAAATCCCTAAAGAGGAGATTAAACTCTCAGCGCTTATCAATAAGCTTTCCACAATATTTCCGAAAGCTTTATTGCCAAGCCTGAAAGCTGGTTGGTTTTCAAAAAATTAATATCTAATATCTGATCAGCTACAAGTGACTAGACCGACATGCATCGCATTCAAAGCGCTACGCACATTAGAAAAAGCTTCATAGCCCTTCATAGCCAGTCGTTGAGGTATATACGACTTCTGCTCTTTCCGTTTGCAGGACGAGAAAGAACAATCGGGTCTTATAAATCATTCCATCCATTTACATTTTAATTACAGGTCTGTTTACATTGCCATTCGTCATCAGTATGGACCGCTTCAAGGTTGCTCTTGATAACTGGTCTAAAGAGCCGAGTAGGCCGGTCTGCTCCGGACTTCTCGATAATTGCTGTCAGACTCAAGGGTGGAAATAAATTGAGTGATGGAACTGGTGTCTAAAGAGACAATTTTTATGTGTGATAAACTCTGAATCTTTTGTCATGATAAAACGTGGGAGATGATGAAGTGCTTAATTTATTACAATAATTATGTTTGGACTTTCTCACTCTTCCTTAAAATCATCAGTCAGTATTTATGTTCCTATTGGTGAAATGCTCCTATTTTTTTTTACAAGATGATACCTCCAGTTTTAGCAGCAGTGTCAGGCGGAGGCCCTTAAAGTTATTAGAGGTGTGTGTTCTGCTGAGACAGAGCCCAGATGACAGAGTTTTTTATTTGACGGATGTTCAGATAAATTTAGCCCGGCTTCCTCTTTCAGCTTTTACCCCTCATCATGATAACGCTCCTTTTTTTTTTTGCTCTCGCTTAAGGTTCTCCTTCTTTTCAGGACCCCATTAAAAGTCTTTCCATGCATCCTTGACGTTTCATTTTAGCAGACTGGAATCAGTTTTTCTTTTTTTTTTTTTTTTTTTTTTTTTGCTCAGCTTCTAACAACCAATAATTTGAAAGGTAATTTTCAGTGACATTTTGCTACTTGATTGTGGAGGAGTGAATGGAATAGAAATAGAAAGACCACCTTACAACAGCCAAATAATGATGAAGTTTCGAGAGTTAACTGAAGTTCATCTTATTGAAAAGTTTATCTGACAGAGAAGGAAAGAAAAAACATTTTGCAAAGTAAAGGTTGTGCCGATGATGCATTGCTAAGCTCTTAAGAAAAAACAATCCACTACCTCTTCTCCTCTCGGCTGTTCCCTTTTAGGGGTCTCCACAGCGAATCATCCGTCTCCACCTACCCCTATTCTCTACATCCTCTTCACTCACACCCACTATCCTCATGTCCTCGTTTATCGTATCCATATACCCCCTCTTTGGTCTTCCTCTTTGCCTTCTGCCTGGTAGCTTCATTTCTAACATCCTCCTACCAATATATTCACTATCCCTTCTCTGTACATGTCCAAACCACCTCAACCTGTGCTACCCTGACGTTCTCCTCAAAACATCTAATATAAGCCGTCCACCTGATGAACTCGTCCCTAATCCTGTCCGACCTCGTTACTCCCAAAGAAAACCTCAACATCTTTAGCTCTGCTACCTCCAGTTCTGCCACCTATCTCTTACTCAGCGCCACTGTCTCTAAACCATACATCATAGCTGGTCTCACCACTGTCTCTAATCCATACATTATAGCTGGTCTCACCACTGTCTCTAAACCATACATCATAGCTGGTCTCACCACTGTCTCTAACCCCATCATATCATAGCTGGTCTCACCACCGTCTCTAACCCATAAATCATAGCTGGTCTCACCACTGTCTCTAATCCATACATCATAGCTGGTCTCACCACTGTCTCTAAACCATACATCATAGCTGGTCTCACCACTGTCTCTAAACCATACATCATAGCTGGTCTCACCACTGTCTCTAATCCATACATTATAGCTGGTCTCACCACTGTCTCTAAACCATACATCATAGCTGGTCTCACCACGGTCTCTAACCCATAAATCATAGCTGGTCTCACCACCGTCTCTAACCCATAAATCATAGCTGGTCTCACCACTGTGTCTAATCCATACATCATAGCTGGTCTCACCACTGTCTCTAAACCATACATCATAGCTGGTCTCACTACTGTCTCTGTCTTCTTTTACACATTCTCCATTACTCTGGGCTGTCGACCCCAAGTATCTAAACTCCTAAGAAAAAACAATGCACAATGATTGGAAATGTTTTTTCCCCCAGAGGTCTGAGAAACACAACTGAAGACCTTGTACAGGAAGATTTCAGAGTTACAGAGGATCTCGACATAATTCGCTTTAAAATAGACATATAATTAATTAGTGTTTATACTGGCCATTTCGGAAAGATGAATCTTTACATGAAGTGCTGCGAAAGAAACCAAAATCGTACGAACGTTCTGGAGAAGTTAATGCATCAACTCCAGCAGGACGGCCAAGGATGATATCACATGAGGACTTTACACTGACTGCCCAGTTCATCGGAAAACACAATTTATGGCTAATCATGTAGCAGCAACAAAAAAATGCACCTATAGAGCCAGAGAAACGGTTAACGCTCGCATCCAACATAAAAATGGGGAACTCTTGTAATGTCTGAAACCAGTGTTGAAACCAGGTTTCGGCTAGTTCAATGCCACATTTACACTGTAGATCTCGATGCCCAATTCCGATTGTGACCCTATCAAATTTCTATATTGAATAATGAAGAGTACTCGAAAGAACACCGGGTGGCATGAGTAGATCTTTATGGCGTCGCACACTGCAGCAGTCACACTGTGTCAGTCCTGTAATTGCCCATTTCAGCTCCGGCCTTATTCGAGGCCATTTTCTCTATAGAAATTAGAAATGCGCTCTAGGTTCAGGATAGGTCACCGACCTGTTCTATTACAACATTTTTGCCTTGATTGACACTGCAACACTGCACTCGTTGGAGCAGTTCGCTTTCCTGCTCTCGGCGATCAGGTTTTGGGGCCTTTAATTAAGGGTGCCGTTATAGAGAATAGAACTCATTTTCATGCTGGTCTGAGTATCAATAAACTCGAGTGGGCTCGCTATCAGATTTTAATTTTTAGGAAAACAGGACGTCACACAGAGACACTTTATTATTTCATTTCCCACTGATCAAACCTTTCTTTGATGCAAGAAATGTAAGAGCTAATTAATACAGCTTTAATAATGGCGGCTTTAAACAAACACATAAATCAACATTGTGTCATGAAGGGCTTTAAAAACCAAGAGCTTCACGAAGTCTCTTCTGAGATGATGTCGTGATCAAACAAAAGCACAGGCTGCACAGTGGTGGACTTGGGACTGGACTGGGCTGGACATGTGAGAGGGTTCATCTTGGGATATAACTTTAGGGTTCTTAAAATTGGAAGAAACTCCAGGCTAAATATCTGTCAACCACATCAGAGTGTGTGAGATGTTACTACATGAAGAATAGTGTTAGAACGAGTCAGTTACAGTCGGAACGTACTGCCAGCACTGTAGTGGCGTATGAATATAAATCAACCAACTCAGTTTAATTCATAGGGTTCATTAATTAAAGTAAACAAGGAAGCATGGAAATAATTACTGAATAGTTCAGGCTGATGCTGTCGGACTATGTTTAAGCGTGTTTCAAGCAAGGCTCACTTTCCCCCCACCATCCACCCCCCAACCCCCCACCAAGACTACGCGCATCGGTGCTGCCTGTCGGCGGCTTCAGAATAACATTTTAGTTTCATCGCTAAAAACCAACAAGCTGGAAAATGACATGCTGGGAATTCTGATTTTTTTTCTTGACTAATGTAAGGCTTATTAAAAACATTGTCTTGTGTAACATACTGACGTTTAACGACATTTATTAATGAATAGCCTGATTTGACGAAGCCTGTACATAATCGCTTCAAATAACTTTCGAACTTGCGGAACGTTTACTACCATAAAAATGGTGAATTGAATAAATAGTTTTTTGCCCACCAGGTCACATGACTGAAATCTATCAATTGTCCACATAGGACACAGTTACAGTTGGGAATCACATCCCCTTTTTTAAATCCCAGGACTTTTAAGGGGTCATACAAGTATCGCTCCTAAAAACACGTAACAAATACGTCTCCTACTTTTTAAAGTGCTACGTCGCTGGCGTATGTCGTGTAAATATTTTGCTCAAGTTCAAATTTTTCAACACCTGATTGAGGCAAACATCGCTTGTCCGCGGCAATCGCCTTGCACGTTTTGCGTCGACGGCAGGAATTTGCCTTAATTTGCGTCATCGCACTGACATTGTACGTAATCTACTAACGCAAATTTGCGTTTGGTGCGAACACCGCTTCAGACTCTTGCTTCCTGTTTGAACTGGTGTGTGGATTTTCTTTCACGGATTTTTCGCCCACTGTAAAACCTCCGAAATACTATAAGCTACATGATGCTAGCTACATGGATTGAAGGTTTACTGTCCCCCCCTTTATTTTTAATATTTTGGGAATATTTTTTTATTACAACCAAAAAAATCCAGCAAGGGAAATTTATAATATAAAGAAAAGAAAAAATTGTACTTCCATTTCACTGCTGAGGTTGGATCACGTCTCGCTCCATTTGCAATCACCCGCCGCATGTCTACATTTAAAATAATAACGAAATAATGCGCGCAAATTTGACGAACACAATATGTGAAGGTTTGCTTACTTATTCAATCGTTCCAGGTTCCAAGTTTTTCCTCGAAAACCTTCATCTTCACTTGCTGGTTGGGTTTTAATGTCTACATCTAAATGTCTATTTAAAATCTATGCAGTTCTCAGAAAAAAAGCCATACAAATGATACATTCCGAAAGAATACAAAGAAATATAACAAATAATTGCATCTGTTTTTGGGGGAAAAAGTCTCCGAATCCCGTTAAATACCTGTAGCACTGAACCCAACAGAACACGTTATATTCATTAAACTGCAGCGCTTCAGCATTAGGAGTGTTAGGAGACGGAATAGGGAGTGACTCTATTATTTATGGCATGATCTACCCTCACCCAGTCTCGCCAAAATAATAGCATAAACAAGGGCAGAAAATAAAACGGCCTTCCAGCCTTCTTCTTCTTCTTCTGTGTATTTTTCTAGCAACCAGCTGTCAGAGAGAAACAGGAAAAAAAGAGGAATGATGATGATGATGATATGATTTGATCATTTTGTTTCTCAGCACAGCAGCTGGTGGGCAATAAAATCCGATTAAACATCACATACGTTACATATGTTAGGTTCTAGAACCGTACACTATAAAGCAAGTTATTACCTTCAGGTATGCATACTAACAACCTATTACATTTACAAATATCATAATTAACATACAGGAAAACTATTTCAGGGATTTATTTTTGTTGTTTGGCAAAGAAAGTTAACCGGATCCGGGTGACGAAGCTTGGCTGCGGGTTCCATGTTCAAAAAACTAAACAAGCAATAAAGTAACAAGTTACCAAGAGAAAGTGGTTTGGAAAGCTGCCACATGTGCAGAAATATTGATAAAAATAATAGTAAAAAAAGAAAGCTGCCTCTGTAGTTTTAACATCGCTGCCGAGGAAAAGAATAAACAAGGTTTTTTTCTTATGTTTTTTTCAATGAAATCGAAATAAACTCTGCTCCAGGCTGAACTCTGCTAGTGCATCGGATTCTCACTACTGACTGACTTCAGCAACTTTACTTGTATTAAACTTCACTAAAATTGCTTTCCTAATTTTAGGTTAATGTTGTATTCGGTCCTAATTACTATTATGGTCATTTGAAGGTGACCATTTTGTCATCTAATGCATAAAAATCCATACTAAATCTCTTTTCACACAGGATTAGTGTGACTAATCTCTCTCTCTCTCTCTCTCTCTCTCTCTTTCTCTTTCTCTCTCTCTCTCTCACACTGTCGCGCTACATAAGCCACAACTGAGCTGCCAGTGATCCAGACCCCATCTCCACTCTGGAACTGTCAGACCCTTCCGAGACCCTTCAATTGATGATCACATCACCAGGGTGACCAAGGACGTTCCACTCTGCCATAAAGACGTTCCAGCTGTTCTTTAAGGACTAATGATTTAAGTTGCTCACACACACACTGTGTAATCACATAATTCCTGCTACCTGTTTTTCACCCAAATAAGGATGGGTTCTCAGTTGAGTCTGGTTCCCTTAAGGTTTCTTCCTATTCCGTCTCAGGGAGTTTTTCCTTGCCACCGTCGCCCCCGGCTTGCTTTTCATCTTATAATCTCTTCGATTGTGTACAGCTGCTTTGTGACAATCACCATTGTAAAAAGCGCTACACACCGACTTGAACCTCGACTCTAGGGCTGTCACGACCATCAAATTTGGCTGACGATTAATTGTCAAAGAAATCATTGCGAATATAAAGATTTATTGTCCGTTTTCGGGTTTTAGAAATTCATTGTTTGTTTTAGGACTTTAACAATTAATTATTTGTGAAAATGTTATAATCATGAGCCTTTTTAATGCTCTACTGCAAATATTTTATTATTTAGTATTTAGGGAAATCTATATTTTGCGTCCTGTCAGTGGTGTTTATCTGTTTAACAACATATGAATTGGCTTATACGTCATACAGTTGCGTTACGGGCTGTTAACATAAGTTGATCTGGTGATGAAGCGTTATTGAAGCGCGCTTGGAGTGTCAGAAACATTCAGGCTGCTCAACTCACTCACTCTGGTTGAAAGTAGGGTGCTGCAGGTACTACAGCTCCCCCTTGTGGCTAATAAAAGTGTGCAATAATTGTGGTTGGATTTACTGAAGAAAAGAAGCCTACTTACCGAAGCTGGATGCTCACCTTTGTACTTCCTGGTCGAAGCAGGAAGCGTTCCCATAGCTTGACGCAGATCAAGTTCTAAAAAAGTTTGCGAAAGGTAACAGAACTCAAGGTTGAGAACAAAATCAGAAACACTGCACTTTTTTTTGTTATAGTGTCACAATTTCGAGCCAAAGAACTTAAATCAGCACACCCATCGCTCATCCTGTGTTATTTATCTTGTGTTCCGATCAGAAATTGGGCCAGAAAACAAACCTAAAGCCTCCTCCTGCTGCTGCTGGTGACATTTTGACCGACGGACAGAAAGATGTGTGATATAATTCTTTTTCTCTGCCTGTACATTTTCCGCTGCTTCCCTCTCAATGACCCGGCAGCGTTAATTCATGTTAATACTGCCAGCTGCCCTGGATATAATCTCGTTATCTGGTCAACACTCAAAAACAAGGCAAATTGAGACGAATGACTAAAGGTCTGGCTTAATTTCCCAGCACAAATTATGGCAGATAAATCATGAGAAATAGGGTTGAAAGTGAGAAAGTCTTTCCAAAAAGTAGAAAAATAAGATGGATTCATAAGACTTTGTATTTCTCTCATGCCGTCATTAAGGTCCTGACACTGATAACACACCACTGATTCATACAGGGTTCAATTTAAGTCTGAAATCTCAAAGACGAGGGTTACGAACTGCTTTAACGAGTGCCGCGTCGCTCGAGTGGAAGATCATCTCACATCTAGGCTGTGGAAGGGAAAGTTATTTTTATACTTTAGTTTAGAAATAAAAACAGTTTATGATGAAGGAAAACCGCTTTTTGGAAATGTAAATGCTCTGGCACAGAGTTACAATATAAAAATGAAGCCTATTTAAACATACTTAAAGTCATCAGTCTGTCCGAGATTTCACACACACTTTTTGGGATTCTTGTGTGAAGATTGTAATTTGTATTACGATGTTTTTATATTAAGTAGAAAAAAAATAGCAGCACATTATAATATCTGGTGTAAAACAGTTTTGCTTTTGTAAAACACATCAAAAACAACTGACTTGCTCTGTCGTTCGTAAATGGGAGACGTTAGCTTCGCTTACACGACCCTCCTAACCTGCTCGTTTCCGAGCTCACATTTCATCCAGAATAGAAGAATCTGGAATTAGGAAAAAGAAAGATCTAGAATATATGCCTGATCTGGTAATCCTGGTTATGATGATGTACATGATATGCAAATGAGGAACTTTGATCAGAATCCCTCTCATCTGATCTTCAAGCACTGACACTCGAGTTAAGATCCGTGCCACTCTGACACCCACCCTGAATCTCATTCCAGTCTCACAACAAGCAATCATTTCATCTACACTAAATCAGGGCAGGTAACGTAACATTAATGCTACGGCGAGAGAACCCTGCTGCTGCCTCGTAAATAACATGCAGCGTAATCAGACCGGGTTCTCCGACCTCTGGGTCACCTTCACAGTTAGCTCGTATCTGTAACTACCTCCGAAGAGGACTGACAGGAAAGGTCCTGGTCATCAGAGCAGAATGGAAATACTAACAGGGCCAATGCAGTCATTTTGGGAGCCTAAATTGAAAGCCATTAATATTCAGTCTAATCTATTGATTAACATGCACCTTTAGATTAGAGACTGATTTAATTAATTAAAACCAATTAAACCAAATTACTGTCCTTCCACAAGAGACGACCACATGCAGACTAAAGCTCCATGTGGAACATGTGAATCTTACATCAATCTGCTTTATAATCCTGTGCTGATAAACACTTAATCTGAGAGAAAGGTGTTGACTGGATTTTTATAACAGCCGAACTGAGGATATTGCTGCGTCAAAAACAGGTCACTTAAGAGAGAAAGAGAGAAAGAGAGAGAGAGAGAGAGAGAGAGAGCATGTGACAGAGAGAAACAGATAGAGAGGAGAAAAGAGAAAAGAGGGGAGAGGAGAGGATCGAGAGAGAGACGAGAGAGAAACAGATAGAGAGAGAATGTGACAGAGAGAAACTGAGAAAAACAGATAGAAAGGAAAAGAGAGAGAGAGAGAGAGCATGTGACAGAGAGAAACAGATAGAGAGATAGAGAGAGAGAATGTGACAAAGAGAAACTGAGAAAAACAGATAGAAAGGAAAAGAGAGAGAGAAAGAGAGAGCAAGAGGGAGAGATAGAAAGAGAGAAACAGAGAGCATGTGCGAGAAAGAGATAGAAAGAAACAGCAAGAGCAAGAGAGGAAGAGACACAGAGAATGGTAGAGAAAGAGAGAGGGGGGAGAAAGAGTAAGAGAAAAAGAGAGAGAGGGAGGGAGGGAGAGCGTAAGGGAGAGAGAGAAAGAGAGAGATGGAGAGAGAGAGAGCACAATAAGACAGAGAGTGAGTAAAAAAGAGAGCGAGAGAGAGAGAGAGAGAGAGTGAGTTCTTCCCTCCGTCTGTCTCTCCTTCATTAATTTGCTCTGTGACTGATGATCAGGCTCCGGTTTTGTGAATGTGTTTCATGTCTAATTGTTACGAGTGATGAAGTGTAACGGAGCGTTTATTGTTTTCACACAGACAGAAAACTGCTCTGTGCTAATTTCATTACCGAGTCATCCCACTGTGACGGAGAACCCAGTCAGAGACGGAGAACCCAGTCAGAGACATTTATGTGGTTTGGATGCAGCAGGAAGGAAACAGGAAGCAGATTTTTATTGTTTCATTGATTTGTCTAGTTTTAGTCACATTTTCTAAAGGAAGTGATTTTGTTTCGATTTTTTCAGCCTCCGCCAACATTTCACCGAATTTTAACTTTTCATGGTCTCTTACTCCTTTTAAAGGTTGTAACCTTGAGCAGCCTGTTAGAACTTAAGCACCATCAAATCCTGCAGCTCAGAGAAAATCGCTTTTTTGATGTTTAAGGTATAGAAGGTAAAAAGCTGTAAAATCGTCTGCCTTTAAATCAAAAACCTTCACTTGTATGTGTCAAGGTCCAAACAGGGGCATCTTTAATGGCATTTCTAGCAAAAACTAAGTGCTTGGTGTGTGTGTGTGTGTGGGGGGGGGTCTTTATATATGGTCTGATCCCATTAGTAGGATGTTTGACAGTAGATGTGTCTCTGCTGAAAAAAGGACATGCAGCAGGTGTCTATTTCAGAAAAGTTTCTGTCAAGTGTTTGTTGAAAGATCCATTTTAACCCTAAACTTTAAAAGCGATTCATATCCAGTCCTGGGCGCGTACCGTCTGTAGTCTACAGTCTAAGATGCTGTTAGAAACGGATTACTTTTTTTAATTTTATTTTATAATAATATAAACGTTAGCTAAAGTGTTAAAAAGGGGACAAGATAAAGCTTATGTCCTCATGTTCCTTATAATAAACAACCTTCATGGATCAAAATCCCACTTTTGGGGAGGTTTTAATTAACATTTGCATTCATTTGTTTCTCACAAAAAGACAATTATGAAAATTGTATGAATAGAAACCGAAAGTTTTATTTAAAGGTGAATTTTACATTTACGTTTGCAGCATTTGGAAGATGTCCTTATCCAGAGCGACTTACACGTATCTCTTTTTTTATACAAATGAGCAATTAGGGGGTTAAGGGCCTTGCTCAGGGGCCCACAATCTTCAGGTTGGTAGCAATGAGCCACCACTTCCCCCATCAACTGTCATCAACCGTCATCCCTTAAATCTCGGGAGGGAAAGAGGGGAAGAGGAAAACGGTGGTACAGTGGTTAAGGTGTTAGACTGATACCTTGAAGATCAAGTTTTGATTCCCAGCAACACCAATTTGCCATTGCTGGGCCCCTGAGCGAGGCCCTTAACTCTTAGTTGCTTAGCTGTATAGAAGAGATAAACGTAAGTCGGTCTGGATAAAGGCGTCTGCCAAATGCTGTACCTGGATAGGTGGAAATCTGGAGCTGTTTCTAATGATGTAACCTAATTTGTCTTTGTGCTTTTTGGTTCTTCAGCGATAAAGTCAGCGAATTGTTGTCCAATATCTAGGTGTCTAAAATCTGGGGGATTCTTTCCCCTTTCTTTGCAGTGTACCGAGCGTTGAGCCTCATCCCTATGAAGTGCATTCAAGCTCAACACTGTATCTGCTTGTCCTCGATGCCTGTATGGTTCCGCTTCCTGCTCCAGAGCCTTCGTTTGAATGAGCAACATAGTGATGTCCATTTATCTTTCTGACATATCGAGCACACAACAGCAACCTCGACCCCCACTCACGCTAAGGTTTGCTGTTGTCCTCTAGTTCGTTCCCAAGATGTTGGCGACAGGATATGAGAGATGATGAGATGGCAGGAGGAGAGGCGGGAGTCGAGACAACGTGCAGGAGATCGTTATCATGGCCAGCAACATGTCGCACCGGCAGCTTAATTTATGACGCCCTATAAAATAAGTTCTGCGTCAGTGATGTTAGTGGCTGAACATATATCTCAGCATGTCAGGGCATCAGAATTACGTGGTTACTGATGGAGCTATTTATGAGGGAGGGCTTGTGAACTCTGCCCAGGCAGTTCTAGACCCTTCACCCTCTCTAAAACTATAAAAATGTACCGAACAGCATAAAAATGAAAATGACAAATGCAAAACATGTCCATAACAAAAGTTAAACCAGGTTTTTTTCATCACTTTGTAATTCTGCACATGCATCACAACCTTTCGTTAGAAATGCAGAGGTTTGTCCTGCAGGTCAGCCAGAGGCAGGACACGATGTCAAGAAAATCACTTTCATATAATATTTGGCAACATGTAGGATATAGAAGATATATTTTTTTTTATTTTTTACTCTGCATTAATCCAGTCAATGTGTACAGAGTCTACGGAAATTTGCCATCTCAAATTAGCCGTCCGTATACAGAGCCCAGCATGTGGCCAAGTAATAAGTTGTAAGAAGAAGAAATTCTTCATATTGTAGTTAATAATCATCACAATTTGCAAACTGAAGCAGTCGAGTTTTTTGTTAACCATCATAAAATGATACATTTCTTCAATACGAAGTCTAAATTTTTCACATTTAGCTAGCAAACTGTTTATGATTACAGTTGATGATAATAATGAGATGGTCACTAACAGCAGCAAGGGCTAAAACCCCCTAAGAATAAAATTGTAGAACTGCCTGGAGTTTTGGGGGGGAAGCAGGGAGGGGAAAAAGGAAGGATGAAAAGCTTTATAAAACTATCATAGACTTTGCAAATAAGAAAACATAAGCCAGGTTGCAGAATCTTCATTATCTGAGAATAAAGCATAGATATGGAAAACTGCTGTGGTGGTGTACTGGTATTGAAAAACAATCAATTAAAGGGGTAGGAGTAACTCGGCTTTATGTCAGGCTACCTTGGTGTTTATTATTATCCTTAACAGTGGACAAGATTTATTTCTTACATATTGTAACATTCTTCTACTTTGTGTACAGGACAAGGATACACTGCTCCAGATTCCGTTTTTTACTCGTTTTCTGGCTACGCTGCAATACACACAAGTGCTATTTCTTCTACGGCTCTGTAAAGTCTGAGTAACTCACCGACATAGACTTCGCTGTGGGAATTCCGCAAATTAAATTGCCAACTCTAAATACTACGGTACTAAAATACAGTAAAGCCTCAAATGACACCAGAACACAAATGTCTCTTTTTGATTATGCTGTGACCCCATTGTATTTTCCAGCTTAAAGCCCCCGGCTACAGTCATCTGCAGGCATCTGTTTACAAAAAAAAAAAGAAAAAAGAAAGAATTGCAGGCAGATTTATTTTAGTCTGTTCCAAGTTCTAATACTCAATACCAGTAAGACCTACAGTAATTGTGACGCATTTTAAAAGAGAACAAAACCATGGATATACTCCTAATGGTTCAAAAACAGAATGCAGTTTACTTTTAGGCAAATTTTACAGGTATGATGACAAGAAACCAAACCTACTGACGTGAACACCATCATTACTGTATATTAATACCTAACTACTTAACCCTCTGTTTGGTTTTTGTTAGTCTTGCATCACCAGACTGTCAGACTGACGGCAGAAGGTCTGGGATCCTTGGCGGCTTTAAACAGCTAAGGCCCGAGTGACAGGTACAGCAAACAGTGTTGTTTGGTTTTCATGTTTAAGGGAGTTGATACGTCCCCACAACAAAAGACTGGCATGCAATCGGTCAGCTCAAAAACATACAAAATCAATCATTGGCACGTCACAGCACTTTTAAAAGTAAAATCTATGATGAATCGGATTCGGATAAGGACGCGCATCTGACACAACGCTGCTGCTGTTGCTGAATAAGCATGTTGACATTTTGGCATTCTTTCTTTTTTTTCTCTCTTGATTTCACATAATTATCTTAAGTTTAACATAAGATATTGGGGTTTTTTCACTACTGACTGGAAATTCATTTTGAAGAATAGCATAAATATAACATTATATAAACATACTTTTCACTGCATAATCAGCTACCATAAATAAAGCATTAAGGTACAGACACAAAATTAAACAACCAACTAAAAAAAAAGAAAAACGAATAATGCTTAGTTCAAGTTTTGGTCCCCTCCATCACGCCTGAACAGTTAAACAACGTTAGAATTGACAGCATGATGATATGCTAAATTAAGCTTAGCCAATTATTGGCATAAGGATTAAATATAAGCAGACGTCTTGCATATTCAAGTAACGTGAAAGGCGATAGAGGCTGGAGATGAAGATATAACAGATCAGAGTCCACACTTTTAATCAGGGATAGATCACAGCCAGGCTCCAGGGAAGGATTTCAAATTAATTATGGAGAGTTGAGAGGAATCTAATACTATTTTAATTGCTGCTGGGTGGCAAAAAGGGGCAATTAAAAGCTGCTGATTAAAGACTGAATGGACTATGCTAAAGAAGAAAAAAAAACAACCTAGCCATAAAGACCGTAACATGCTGCATACCGCAGGATAAGATGTCTTCATGTGAGCAGCATTAATTGATTTTTTTTTAGCACAGCCAGCAGAGAATTGATTAGCTTATACAGGTGTTACAAAAGTAGATGTTACGGAACCTAATAACAAACTGATTTTTTAATATGTATTATTGCAAAAAAATATTGACAATTTTATTCGGTTTCTACCCATGACATGGATTTGTAAAACATTACTCCACCAGGCCACCGGAGGGCAACAATAAGACTGTTTTAATACTACATAGGATGCAAAACGGAGTATGCGAGGCAAGCAGTATGTCTGAATTATTAGTGTGTGAATTAAAAAGTGTATTGAAAAAGGTATTGAAATATTTCACTGTAAATGCCTTTATTTTGTCACATATACTTTTTTTACAGCTGAGTGAAATTCTTTTTTTTCGCATATCCCATCTTAGTAAGTTTTTGGGGTCAGAGCGCAGGGTCAGCTATGATACAGCGCCCCAGAGCAGGAAGGGTTAAGGGTCTTGCTCAAGGACCAACAGTGGTTAAACTTGCCGGTGGTGGGGCTTGAACCCAGGTGTTTCTGGTCTTTAGTTCAACAGCTGGCTGTGGTGGAGCTTGAACCCAGGTCTTCCTGGTCTCCAGATGAGCAACTCAGCACTTTAACCATTTGAGCCACCACTGCCCCACTTTCCACCACTGCTTCCGTGTGGACTTTGAAGTACACTTTACTATTGCACGAGGGAGCGGGAATGATGATTTTTGTCAGGAATTACAGACGGGGCACTTTTAAGTTCTTAAAAAAAAATAATAATTGTTTTGGTGTATAGTTAAATTGCAATCGTTTAACGTCATTTAAGTAAAACAATATCCGACTTTGAATACTTGCTGCTGAGACTTCGTAATATCATAATCATACTATCAAAATGGCAGTCTGAAATATATGGTACGTCTGAAATTTCTTAAATATAGTACATACTCAAGTGGTATCTGATTTTGGATTCCTCAGGTGTTTCTTGTTTTCGTTAATTGTTTGTAAAGGTAAGCTTTGTTGACTTGTGTATCTGTGGACTTTTTCCATGCCATTTATTTATGCTAAGCCAAAGTTTGTTATAAGTGTTTATTTTAACTTTAATTAAAACTATATTCTGCGTACGTTTAACCTCCCATTAGTGACAACAGTTTTAGCTGACTGTCCAATCAGAGGAGAGTTCTAGGAAGTGTGCAATTACACCACAGAAATGATTATATTTATTTATACAAAGTATGTAAAATAAATAACATTTTTAATTCTTAGCTAAAAATTTGTCAAGCACAGCCCATAGCAATTCTTTAAAATCAATAGTCATGACATTTACCTTCAGCAAGTGCGTTCTCAACAAACAGACTAATTCTCAATCATAGAGAGAGACAAGTCCTTTAAAGAAACAGTTCGTTTGGTTTATTTGTCAGAAACAATGTGTCTCAGTTTTAGCCCAAGGACTTGGCCAGTAACTTTACATCGACTTTCCATCTTCCTGATATAAAATTTAGCCGGCCTGCGAGACGGGATGCAGGAAATCCACCAGGGAGAAAAAGTCCGAATGAAATATATCAGGAAGACGAGCTTTAAAGCTCAGATCCCTCAGGTGCAAGCAGGCTTAAGAAGTCCCTCGATTCTCCACATGTAAAGAGCGAAGAGGGGAAACTCATCAGAAAGTGGGAGGATGTGTTTTTCCAACTGGGCTTGGAGTTGATGGTGGTGATTCTCGCTCCCTGTGGTACGAATAAGATGTTCTAGCACCCAGAAAAGGTAAAAGGAGTTCTCATACCTGACCCAGTCTACCTGCGGTGGCTGCTGTCCCTCAGTTACTTTCTGAAAAACAACACAAGGGAGAATACTATGACAAATTCTGAATTTTAATATTAGAAAAAAAATGTCTGCAACACCAAGTTGTATAGAAGAGATAATTGTAAGTTGCTCTGGATAAATACATCTGCCAAATAACGTTAATGTAAATGACAAATAAGTGAGGTTCATTGGTACATTTGAAGGTTTTTGTCTGATGTTAACATGTCTCCTTCGTATAACTTTAGACAGAAATGTGGTATTGACTTATTCACGTACCAAGTAGAAAGCAGAAATGTTTCTACTTCTTTTAAACACAAAAACGTCCATGCAAATTATTTTTGCATTACAATAAGAACATTTAGGTCTTTGCTATTTGATCTCTTCTACATACATGGGCTATGACTGACAGCGGAAAAAGAATATACAATCCCCCCTAACCACAGCAAGGCAATGAAGACTACAAGGGTACTGCCAAGTCATTATTATTCCGAATAATATCACTCATATCAACGTCTGAAGAGAGAAACTGCCAGCAACAAAAGATTACATATTGGAAGTACTATGACTTCTAGTCATGAGAGTTTTATGAGAACCTTCTTGATCAGTGCTAATATTTGACCACTTTTATTTGTTACAGCCATGAAAAATTACAACATGGAGAAAACAGACACCAATGAGGATCAACAAAAACCAGACAGAAACACTTGTATTGAATGGAAAGTACGGCTTTAAATAGTTTATTTGATTTGTCCTTCATTTATGCATTTTTTATTGTAAGCACAATGTAACAACGAGTCCCTGCTAATTCAGCAAAGATGCAAACTTTCTCCTTTTAGAACATTTGATTTTCTTGGTTCTTCGCCCACTTGTTTAGCTGTCAGATTCAATAGTTCCATGACCCCAACTACAGAGGAGGGGAAGTTTAGAAATATAACTTTAATCAAAATAGGAAGATATTATTCTGGGAATGGCATAGGTATATAATCAATGCCTGAAAGATACAACTAAGAAAAGAATGCGAACAGGGAGATCTAGGAGAAGTATTCCGAGATGATAAATCTGGGGGTGAAACCAAATCTGAACCCCTCTCTGGGACGCAGTGCAATACCGCCTTAGAACGACTTCTAGTGAGATCCGCGGGAGATAATACGAAAGAGAAAAAAAATTGGGAGACTAAAACAAAGAGCAAATGAGAGAGATAGATAGAGAGCGAGAGAGACGGAGGATAGCTATCCGTCTTTCATGATCTTTGGGGAAAAGGAAACATGCTTCCTTCACAGATATTCTTTCTAGTTTTCTTACAGGTTGTAATTCCTAGAATGTACACAGCTTTAAATACAAATACGCACATTTCGGATTTTATAGGATGACAGCCACACCGATTTTTTTCTGGCCATTTTCCATGCAGCAACTCCATAAAATTTGGCATGTACACAGATCAAACATAAGAATCGGGGAGGGGGTGTCATGTCATGAAAATTGGCTGAGCTTTCTGAGTAAAATGGATGACATAGTGAGTGTAGCGTGACATAATCATGGGTGTACAGTACAAGTGGAAAGAAAGCACTTTTTTTTAGGATTTCTGTCACGCTGTGATGCAACGTAGGTACCTATTCAAAAAAGATGAAATTGGCTGGTTTTACAGTAAGCATGTGTAAAGCTTTAAACCCCTTTGGTATGGATTTAAAAGATGATGGTAGCACGAAGCATTTAGGAAAACACAATCAACCTTGGGTTGCTGGGCTACAACAGCCGATTGTAAGCTAAGAACTGGGATCTGAGGGGTGGATTTAGTTTCATGTTTTGTAGCCTGTCATTAAAATTCTGCAAAGTGTAAAATAATTTTTTGTTTCTCCTTTGACCCTCTTTCACCAACAGGTTAATAAACCCATAGAATTGCCTCACTTTTGTTTTTGTTTTTTATTTTTTCAAACAAAGAGTTAAAATATAAAGAACATTTAAAAAGTAAGAATTTTGTTAAAATTTTTATTGCTTGTTTGCTAGAGTGGCTCTTTAAGGACTAAGCAGTGATAACAAGAGAGCAGATCTCACTGCCTCTTCTATTCACTATGGAAACGTACCAAGGCTGAGGGATGAGTGGCAGTAACGTCACTGCAGTATCACCGCTAAGTCGCTCGAGCCACTATCTCTGGAGGAGTGAGAGTGATATGACAAAGAGCAAAGGCAATATAGAAAGAAGATGAATTATTCCTCCCTGGAGAAGACTACTGCATGCCTTTCTTAGTTTCTCTCTTAACTGAGAAAGTATATTGGTGGGAGAGGAGGGATGGACAGAGATATGAGCAGTGGGATGCTCACAACTCACAACTTACTTAAAAATAATTCAATTCCCACCAGATCTGAAAACTTAAGATGCAAGCTGATTCCCAAAAATAAAAACTGTAGAAAGATGCTTAATGTCAAATTAAGCAGTGCTGTGGAACGTCCTCCTGCGGGCTCGTGGTGCAGTGGGGTGAACCTTATTGCCTCTGCAGAATTAACATTCATCTAAATGCATAGGCTGTCCATCGTGCCTAGGAGCAAAGTCCCAGTGAGGGCTACTCAAGCTATGCTTTTTCTGCTGCTTTTAATAGGCGGGACACAGAGGAAGAGGAGAAGTAGGAGGAGATGAAGGAGAGCAAAGCCCTGACAGACTGCAAACTAGGACAAGTAGAACTCAGTTCATGCTCCAAAGAAAGTTCAAACACATCCATGATCTGAACTCCCCAAGGTCTACCAGTCTCTACGGTTCAAAAGGTTACAGTTGAATTATTCCCACATCTCCTGGGCTGTGTGTCCGCATTTGATAGAGCAACAGTAGTACTGGCAGCATGAAATGTCATGAATATTAAACAGCCAGCCACAGGAAGTGTGTTAGTGTATTTAACTTTGTCATGTTTAGTTTAAAGAACTCTAGTGAGACCACTAAAAGGATGGGTCTTAGCCTGCTTCCAAACAAACTCTGGTTCGGTTCGATTAATATATATGGATGCAAAACGGACCAAATATATCTAATTGCATCAAAAACAGGATGTGATGTCACCAACTGACAGTGTAATTCTTTGATTTCAAAAGAAAAAAAATTCTCAACATACCTGGTTCGTCTCATTAAAAGACAAATGTTGCCAGTTAGTCGGAAAAGGCGTCGGAAACAGTCTTCCTGCAAGAGATCATTTCTGCATACAACAGAGGAAATCCTGGTGCTGTTTCACCATTTTAGGAGCTCTTTTTGAGTTCTCAGCTGGGAACAGCAAAACCATATGCGCACTCCCACCATGATCAGGCTTAATCCAAAACAACGCGCCGTTTCGGTTGGTAAATTCTGGCGTAAAATATACATCTCAACAGGCCAACTGAGTTGAGGTAGTTTGTGAATATATTATTATGCCTTCGGTTTGGTATCTTTAGGGCAGTTGTAAAATATGCCAGTGAAAAGGTATCTTTTTTCTTTTTAGTCTGGACCAAACTAGTATAAACACCATTTTTTCCAAAACTTGTTTCTGTACAATGTTCTGGATTTTTTTCACGGTTAAGTGTCAGTAGGTATTAATCCCAAACTGATGACATCGTGTCATGATACTGAATGTGACTGAACGCCAAGGCAATACAATATACATTCTATATATAACAGTGTATATATTATAGAAAGTTGTGCACTCAATAAATTGATTACCAAACTATGTGATGTTTTAATCCAGGTTTCTTAATTATTTATCGAGGATCTGATCATTAAATTTACTGAGGTAGTGCAAAAAAGTGCAAACTGGGCATCACAGCAAATTCAGAAGAGACAGTGGATTCTTTTTGCTTTTGAGATGCATAGATTTATAGAATTTAGATTACAAAAGGTATGAATGATTAGTACTTTTTTGTTCTGATCACATTGAATTTTTAAACAAAGCTTTCAGATTTTGTTTACACTTGTTTTAAAGTAGAAGATCTATGATTTTGCCTAACTTTTGTTAAAAATTCTATGTTACAGAAAAAGAGCAGAGAGCTGTGAAATATAAATATATTTTTAAAAACCCTATAAACTGACTAAAATTAAAGTTATTAATTTTTATAAAAATATAATTTTTAAAAGAAATTTTTTTAAAGCAAGAAACAGTGATTTAACTAATATACTATTAGACAGGACATAAGATGAATCCTATCTTTGGACTCAAAGAGATTTATTTCAAAACAGTGCTACTCACTAGTGTGAGACCAAACCAATGATTCACACTGTCGACTCCTGTAAACAGGCAATCGGCAAAGTGCCCCTTCACTGGTAAAGAATGAGATGTGGGTGTGTTCTCTTCTAATGCTGTGGGAAGAAGTTTCTCCTGCTGAAGGGTTAAGATTTACTGCCATGGATTTGACTTTGCTGAAAACTTTTTGACTCTGTGTTTTAGTTTGTTTCGTTCTTTGCGTCCTGTTATGAAGCCGTGACCATTTGTCTGAAAGGTCTTTTCAATTCCTGCGGCTTTAGTCCATGGGGGGGTGCTGATAGTCAATATTTACAGAAGTATCAGAAAAACACACAACTGAAAAGATCTCGCCATTTGGTACATCCAGTCTTTGCCCAGTGATGCGTCACAGTACACCCAGTCCTTTCACCATCACCAAAACACTATTTAGACCCACCTGTTAGTCATTTCCAATCCCTTTTCCCCTGCTTCAACTCCCTATAAGAGAGCACGCTGCACACACAGTCATTGTCTGGTCTTGAACCTCGATGTTGATGCTAGACTCGCGACATGCTATTCCCAACCCACGCTTTCTATTCCCGACTATCTCACATTCTTCGCTACTGGCTCGGTGGACTTCCTCCAGCCCTCCAACATTGTCCGTTATTCACTGGTGCACTATATCATCCTTCATTATCATCATACCTTTGCTTTATTAAACACAGCTGTCAGGGTTTTACTAATCTGTGTTTCCGTCTGGCATTCTGTGATAAAGAGGTCTTTAAAAGACTAGTGAGAATTTTAGAAATGCTAATCCACCTGTATTATTTTAGGCATGTAAAAGTAACGTTATCAGGAGCATAAAATGGTGTACATATTGGGTTTTTTGATTAATAAGTCTCTTTGTAAGTAGTACTCAGTGAAGCTAATCGTCGAATGATGCTAAATTTTTATTATTATATAATAATAATGAATTTATTTAAATTTCACTGGGATTGGTATAGACTACTAGAATTCTGACAATAAATCACACTACGCTCCCAAAGGTAGGTATGGTTACACTTAATGCACCCCAGACAGTTTTGAAGGACTACCTAGTCGCCAGTGATGCCACAATTCCCCTTTTACCCTTGACAGTTTTGCAAATATTAGGTAAATCTCTCCTGGTCGGTATGACCAGACTCTTGCTTAGCATGATAACATGAATAAATAAGAGTCTTCTTATTACATAACAAAACACCTTCGAATTACTACAGTCCTCATGCAGTTTCTGACGGGGCAGTTTTTTTTCTATGATTAAAGCTAATAGATGCTAGCATTGTGTTAAAATGACATTCAACACATAAATCTGTCAAAAGTCTCAGATAATGTAGTTTAGGGTTCCATGGCACTTGAACACTCTTTGCTCGCTGTATGTCTTGTAATATATTGTAATGTAATCTTTTTATGTATAACTAAAATAAGGTTTCTTCTTAAAAGGCAAATCAGTAGATTTTCCAGGAGAAACAAAGCATCTTAAAAATAAACAAATAAATAAATGATGTATGTTCCAGTCTAATATTAATATTGATCATAATCTGATAATTTGATATTGTACAAAACACACCCCGATAAGTACACAATACGACCAATATATCCCCTTGTAAAATCATCTTAATCCGAAACCACCAACTTTACAAATTGATTTTTTTCCTCCAGACGCCAAATGTTTTGCAGGGCATAATCCTCCCAACACACACACACACACCAGCTTCAGTGTGATGTGCCCACAGCACAGAGATTTCCTAGACGGCAAATCGATTAAACCGTCTCTAAGAGTCCATTTGTTGTGCTTTATCTACGATGATCTGATCTTAAGTGTGTGGGTTTCTAGCGTTAAAGAAAATATCTTTTTTGAGGGCATGAATTCATATTCGCGTCCTTAAGAACCGCAATGTTCCAGCATCACAAATGCCTAGTCATTTTAAAGAAACACTCGAGTTTTTTCTTTTAGGTATCTTTTCGCAGGTCTTAACAGAAGAGATGGGAAATGCTGCTTTGTGAGATATGTAGGAATGAAATTAAATAATCACAGAAGAGTTTGTGGATTATTGCTTAAATTAATTGCTTCTAATATACTTTCCCTGAAACACCCAAAGTTTATTCTTTTGTCCCTTAGTGTCCCAAAGTGTTTTAGGTGATCCAATTCAGTAGCATTAATACTATTAGTTTTCTTTCATCTAGAAATTTTAAAAAACCTTAAACAAAATCCAACACTCAGACTCGAACTCTAGCTGAGAATTAAACCCATGTGCGATTCCCCCATGTGTGTTTCAATGGCCTTAAATTTTAATTCCGATTGGCACCAACATGCTTGTGAGATTTTCACAATCTAACTAATTTATGCTAATGCTATTGTTAAGAATTAGACCCAGAGATGGATTGTAAGGTTCAGCAGTTTTATTCAGAGTTATACAGACCGTGTTGGGATCTATTCCGTCTAGTGCGGGACTAAATCATGCTAATTCAATCTAGTAATGAAGAAACTTATTTAGCCCAAGTTGAAACTTAAGCTCTATTCAGATGGGACTAGTTTTACAGGAAAACTTTAAGGAAACTTGTGTTTTATGGATGTACTTTAAGATTTTAATCCCGCCCGAATCTGCCATGCCTGTGTTTCTCTCACATGACCTGAAAGAAATCTAATCCTGTCCGAATGTAAATGATTGCTGAAATTTTATTTTTCCCTAAAACACTTTTTTTGTGTGTACAAGCTCCCGCTAGCGTAGCATGTATCTGGGTTTTTGCTTTTTCCACACTAATGGAAGACATAGACGTGTTTGGTACCCTGCGTAAAAATAAAAAAAAAAATGAAATCAACGACAAGGTCAAGGTCAATTTTATGTTTATAGCCCTAAAACAACATAATGTTGAGCAAAGTGCTTGCCAATACCATAATGCAACAATAAAGATAAAGGTAAAAAATTTAATTAACAACTTTAACCATAAAAGAACTAAGTGTTTAACTCAGTAAAACAACACCCCAAAAAATTGATTAATAGGCCTGAGAAAAGAGCTTTGTTTTCAGTGATGTTTTAAATGCATATAGAGAGGATGATAAACAAACAGGTATCGTGAGGTATCGAATTACACCACTTATGGGCTAATACAGAAAAGGCTCTAGCACCTTCAGGTTTTAAACAAGACAATGGGGCAGTAATATATTATCAGAGGACGATCTAAAGGATCTCCGACGGGAGAATAAACAAATGAGGTCTGAGATGTAGACTGCAGCCAGATCGTGCAATGCTTCACATACGAAAATTAAAACCTTGTTATCAATTCTAAATTTTATCGGTAGCCAATGTAATTTAGCTGAAAGAGGGGTAATATGCACCCTCTTTTTCTTCCCCATTACTAAGCAGTCTGCAGCACCCAGTTATTTACAGGAGAACGGATATTTGCTTGCAATGGTCCCAAACTAGCGAACAGGATATTAGCCTGAATGGGAGAAGGCAAACCGAATCATTTCATTCTTGTTTTCATTTAATCTAAAAAAAACTCTTACCCATCCAGCTTTTGATGTTGTAGGATAAAGACTGTGACCCCGGGGTATTTGGTATGTAAAACTGGGTATCACCAGCATAGGTGTGGTATGGAATTTTGTAAAATTCAAAAATGTTAGCGCTGCAACACCCCAACCATAACAGGGACATGCAATGAATAAGATGGAGCTATCTCACCAGAGAAAGTCCTTACAGTAAAGTAGAACTTAAACCGATCTAAGGCTTAATCACAAACACCAACCCCAGTTTACAGCCTGTTTAGAAGAATGCAGTGATCTACTGTATCAAACGCCGCACTCCCAACAGCACAAAGCTACACAATTTCCAATAACCAAATAGTAACAAGCCATTTACCGTTCGTAACAAGGCCGATTTAGAGATTAGATCTAAAACCAGATCTAAATGGATCAGATATATTATACCAGATCAAATCCAGATCTTCCTTTTTAAGCCAAGGATGAACCACGGCATGTTTAAAACAAGATGGAACGGAACTTGACTAGTAGCAGTTGTTGATAACAGAAATAATATTTGCTGTAACTGCGTTTAACACTAGTGTAGTTGGTATAATGTCAAGAGAACAAGCAGTGGATATTAAGGCGGCACCATATTCAACAAAATCTAGTGTGAGATAGGATAGAAATGTGAGAATTCAGCAGGACTCGAAGGTCAATACCAGCCCTTCCAGCATGGATTCATAAACATCTGGGATTTAATGAAAGCAGTTTATGAAGAAGCTGCAAAAATTCTCACACAACTCGGCACTAAGACAAACACCAATCGCAGCAGAGGGATTTAATAAAGAATAGTAGAAAACAACAGCTTTGGACCATGAAAATTTTAAGAAATCAAATTATAAATCAAATATTTAGACCTTCGCAAGGCAACCGCCTCTAAAACTTTGACCGAGGAATTTTGCAATAACTGATATGAGACTTGTCTTTTTCTGATTTTCCTTCTGCGCTTGCACACTCCTTTTACAGAACACAAACATCTCCATTGATTCAAGGCTGTTTTCTGGATTCAAGCTTTTCGAGTTTGAGGGGAAAATTAAGATATACAGAAAGCCAAATCGTGACAGCAGCTGAGAATTCTAAAAAAAAAACTCTTTCCGCTATAGTTCTGAAGCAGCATGGCTGACCAACACTGCTACACTATTTCAACAGTTTATAGAGTCCAGTCGCCAAACAGCAACCTGGTTATAATAAATTCCCCAATAGAAAACACCCACCAAGTGCTGAGTCTAATACAAATCCATAGACAGTCAATGATTTTAATCCGTACCTAGTTCTATAAAATGTTCTATATTCCATAAAAGGATGAGGCTTGGAAGCTTTAATCCTATTTACACCTCCACAGTGTAACAGGATGCAGTAATTATTCACTTAAAAAGGTGCCAAGCACAAAACAAATCCGGCAATAAACATTAAAAAAATCGCTGAAGGCTTGGAAACACAATATTACTCCATACACAGTCCGTACATGAGAGAAGTTCGAATAAACACCAAGAGGTTATTCTTGTCCAAATCTATACATGAAATCAGACGTCGGCTGATAAGAGCTGTAACTCAAACATCATTTTAAAACAAGTCCCCTCCGTATAGGGCTCTAGTCGGCTACCAGAAACACATCTGCCTTCCACCACATACATAAGTTTAAACTCGCTAACAGTTGGCTTATGTCCCCATGATTGACAGAAGAGAATCCTATACTCTTACAAAGAGTGTATTTACTCCTGGCCACAGATACCGATAGCACCGATCAGGATTAGTCCTTGTGATCTCTGGATGACGGAGTGAACTCTCTTGTGTGATGTCATTTAGAAACCGAAGGCAACCTAGTGGCATCTTAGCGGACCTAATAATGCCATCAATCTTCTCGAGAGCCCTTCTACTCTAAAGCACCAATTATCCATCAGTATCAATTTTGGACTTGTGGCGGTGTGATATCCTACTCGGATAGAGCTGAGGATTAGTATTTATTTATTTATAAATATAAGACATGATAAGAAGATGGACAAACTGCTGAAATGGAAAAAACTCTGAAACCCCTTTCAAAAGATGCTGAATAAAATCCTGAGCTGGAAAAACGAGCCTAATTCACCCAAAACAACTTTGTCAGCACCATTAAGTTTTTACGCTTAACAATACATCAGTAGGCTGACAGTGTAGCATGCGGGTGTGTTAACCCTAACGCAATAATTATTTATTTATTTATTTATCATGAAACGACACATGCTGCTCACGTAATTAACTTTTTTCAGTCGGAAGAGTCCACTTTCAATTGACTGTGACATGGTAATTAGCACTTGATGGGCTGGTTTGAGTTATTGAGATACTTTAGAAATTGTCGATCGTCTGGAATTTTCTCCGAAGTCTTTAGAGATCTCGTAAAGTGGTGTAAAAAAAGCAATGAAAACATCCGGTAATTGGCGGTTTCTGTTGATAAGAAAAGCTGACAGGATGTCTATTCTCATTTAAAGAGCTGGCCAAACTCACAGCACAGTTGAATTCTTGATGTCGATTGGTCAGAAAGTGTTTCGGTAGTTTAGTTTTTAAATCTACTTCATTGTTGAAAAAAAAACCCAAACCTTTTAAATGCTTTTTCACATTTCAAAATGAGTAATTCTCCACCGTAGGGGGAGGGGCTACATCATTTATTACTTGGGTGTGGAGGGGGGTTAATAATATTTGGGGGGGAAATCAATACATTAATCTAGGCGGGTGTAAAAATATGTTTGTTTGGGTTTTTTTTAGAAATATCGGAGAGCACAGCTGGACCACGATCCTTATTTCTAGCTATTATTATAAATTTGAGAATGCAAACAGAAAGGCTGACACAACCGTTGTGTGGCTTTCCCTCCTGATCTTTCCTTTCTTTTTCCATCCATAGGATTGATTTCTCTTTGTGGCAATAAAAAGTGAATTGAAATTGATCTTTTATTACTACGTGACTGAGGCCGATGAAAACGTTCATTGGGAAATGAAGATCACACTTCGTACAGTACAATTAGCGCACAGTTGGGGGAGGGGTTAAACTCCTCTTTCAGACCGATCATTAACAGTCCTTATGATGCTGTTAAGTTGTACTTGCGAATGATGCGAAATTAATTTTACGACTTGACGATGCTCCAAGCCTGAAGTAGAGGTAAAAGCAACCCAAGGTTAAGAAATTCATGCAAAATTATTCACTAAATTAACCTTGTGACTTTTGTGTATTCATTTTAATCACTTTGGGTTATTAAGTGTAGGCTCATGACATGCATAAAGCTTACGTATGTTTTACTCCAAGATGTACAAGGTAAAGGTTCAACAGGGATGTAAATACTTGTGCAAAGCAATATATTTTTTATTATTATCATTTAGTAGAATTATCTTATTTATATTTGTAAAAAAATAACTAACCTGATGTAACAGTGGAAAGGAAAATAAAGAGATGTGTAACTGTGTGTTCATGCTGCCCTGATGGACAGGGTCCCATACTCAGCATCTTGACTAATCTTTCCCAGAGTTTAAGGGATAGTGGATTTACAGCAACCTCGAACAAACAATAGTGTTACTCATGGTGTGTGTCCATTCATTCATCTTCTATACCCGCCTATACCCTAATTCTGGTTCATGGGGATCTGCTGGAGTCTATCCCAGCCGTCTCTGAAAAGGTGAAAGGCAGAAGGGGGACACCCTGGACTGGTCGCCACACTCACTCCTATTGGCAATTTTGAATCACTAATCTACCCAACATACATGTTTTTGGCCTGTGGGAGGAAACCGGAGAACCCGGAGTAAACACACACACACAGTGGGAAGAACATGCAAATTCCACACCCCACCCTGCCCGGGAGTCGAACCTGTGATAACCACTCAGCCACCAAGCTGCCTGGTGTGTGGTCATCATTGCTTTATTCTAAATTGTTAAAGAGAAAAAGACGCTTTTATTTTTAAGTAATTATTGGATTTTGTGTGGTGACAGACAGAACCACCTCCTCCACACACACACTCTGAAAAGTTCACCGCTTTCTACAATACTATTTATTTTCCCTACTTCTGCATAAACATGAGTATCTTTCCTAAGCACACAGCATTTTTACTCTAATTACCACTGACGCCCATCTCCTATGGAACCTGGAAAAACCTTAGACCCCGAGCTCAACCTGGGCAGTGTAAGCTATCAAAGCAGACCAAGGTGCTACCAACCAATCCGATTGCAGCTTTTGAGATTCTGAAGCTTGTGGCAAAAAAATGTGCAAAATGTCATATTCTTGTTGAAATACGAACTAATAAGCAACCTGCTTTAAGACAAACAAGAAAACAAATTAACGGCTTTCCTTCTCCAGTACAAATTTTCAATAGTCAACATAAATTCACAGACCAGCATTTAAAGTGTCGCATCATCGTGACTAATTGAAGGTTGAAGATGGATGAAAATTGTTACATTGGGCTGTAAAAGGGAAGCCTCTGCTTAATTAGCCTGTAGTGCTGTAAGCGTGACAGCAGGCAGTCAACTTCAAGGACAGTAAAGCTCATTTTGAACCCGAGGTGATAATTAGCACAATCCTATGCTAATCAGTGTTGCTTTTCAAACCGGCTGAAAGCGACAGGGTAGCAATCAAGCCCATGCCATGTGCAATCTTGAGCTTTTCCACAACATTTTGACTTGCAGTTTGTGAAACATGACAGCATCTGATATAAAATCTCAACTGTCTAATTATTTTTAGCATTTGATATGCGTAATTAAGTACATTTAACCTCCTTCTATGGGTTGTAGCGTACAGAGGACGGAAGCGTTGCTGCGAGTGCTCACAGCTTGATGAGGCTTCCATCCAGTTTGTATCTCGAAATGTTTTTATGCTCGCCAAGATAAAGAAACTTGTAGGCTGAAATCTGCTAGGACAGAAGTTTGGAGAACTTACTCTTGATAAAGGGCACTGATTTGACAAAAACAATCTGTAGACACAAACAAACATTGAAAGCTTTAGACTAGTGATTCCCAATGGTGGGCAGGTGGAGGGGAGGTTTCCTGCATGGTTAATTGGCAAACTTGACCAGAGTGTTATATCCAGCAGACTAATATCCATGATCTTGTGCTTTTGTCCTTCAATTATTTCCTGGAATCAAATTTTCCGCTTCATCTATCCTAATAAAGTCAACATAAACGCGTAAAGCTCCAGCTATGGTGCCAGCTAGGAACAGATTGCATAACTGTGAAAGCTGACAGCTCTGGAAAATATTTCTTTCCTGTCTTTCTGCAACTGCATGATGTTTATCTGCATGATGGGTGGTGAGGCATCGCTGTACGGGGAAGACACGCTTTTTTTCTTCCGCTGTCCTTGATGTGAGGGAACACCAATAGAAGTCTTAGTTACTGTACTGACTTGTCAAGGGTGAGCAATGCTGACCTGAGTATAGAGAGTACTCTTACAAAGGTTGCTTCAAACGTCAGTAACGAGTGATTATTTGTGTGTCTGCTTTTCCTACTCAATTGTAGGGGAATAAAGGTGTAGAGGTAGGTAGGTTTGATTGATTAGGATGATGGTGGAAGGTTAGGGTTAAACTAGTTTTGAAGTGTTTTTGACTTCCCCGGCTGATCGCCCTACCAACCCATCTATCCTCGGCAGGATTTTAAAAAACAATATAACTGACAGAAAGGGTGTAAAATAAACACGATCTGATTGTTAAGGGTTTGGGTCTGCAAACGGGATGAGTTCTGACCTAAAAATGTCTCTACATGAGTGAACAACTTGTGCAAACTTTGCGTCCACCGCCGTGTCTCCTGACTAATGAGCTGAACGACGATAAACCTCATTTAAATGAAAGCATTTAAGCTTGCTTAGGCCTGATACCGATATCAGCTGCACTTTCTTCCCGTGTTAATAAAAGAAAGAAGGATGTGCAGAATAGTTTACCAGCCATTATTCAAGAGCGCGAGAAAGAGACAGAAAGCACAATGAGGGTACGGCGGACAGGGAGAGAGTGTCGGTCTCACTCCAGCTGCTACTGACAGAAAGGCCAGCGCTGTTTGCGATAATTCCTTCATTAATCCACTGAGCTGAATAGATGTGTTCAGGCGCAAACGCTGGCTGTGATGTGATCCAAACAAAATAAGACAACACATTAGTTCTTCTATTGTCCCGTTACATGGGCAGATTGTACAAAAAAGCTTCTTTTTTTTCCAACATGGCATGTACATACAAATAAATGACAAAGACAAAAACAGGCGGCTTTTCAATTATCTCCATGCCATTGTTTGTTTCTGCTTTCAGAGAGACGTCACTGCTAATCAATACTACAGTCTGAAAACCCATCATCCAGCTAAATTTGCTTGCGTCTTAGGCCATGGCTTTAGGATCATAATTTCTGTAACAGGGTTTTTTATTAAAAATATATATAATGAGAATAATCAACATTTAAATTAATTGTTAATATTTAAGGCTTGTATACTTTATTCACATATTTGTAATACTGGATCATTTTCTGAAGTAGAACAATTTTGTCCCGTTTGTTTGATTCGATGTTTGGTGTCATATTTATAAACAAACATAGAAATACTAAGGAAGACGTTTACGCGCCACTTGAGATGGGAAAGAAAATGATGTGGTTATGCAGAACAGCTTATGTCACCAATAAAAAAAAAAGAAAAAGCTCAGTCGGAAATAGCTGTAATTGCTAAGAGTGTCCAGAATTGGGAAAAGAAAAACAGGTAATATGTCAACTGCTAACTTTAGTATGTTAACTTTAGTATGTTAACTTTAGTATGTTAACTTTAGTGTACTTTAGTAGGTTAACTTTAGTATGTTAACTTTAGTATGTTAACTTTAGTCTAACTTTAGTATGTTAACTTTGGTATGTTTACTTTAGCATGTTAACTTTAGTATGTTACCGCTAGTTGAACTTTAGTATGTTTACTTTAGTATGTTTACTTTAGTATGTTTACTTTAGTATGTTTACTTTAGTATGTTACCTTTAGTATGTTACCTTTAGTATGTTACCTTTAGTATGTTACCTTTGCTTGTAACTTTTCAAATAACTTAAAAAAGATGCTTATAGTTAATAGCTAATAGGTTCATGGATATCAACTTTGTTCTGAAAAACAATGTTAAATTTGATTGGCAGCTATAGCAAGTTGATGCAAATTATGCTTCTGTTACTACGATCTTTATTATTGACATTATAAATTAGATTATAAATACGCTACGGCACTATAAGCCATGCCCTTTTTACAACATAACCACAGAATATAACTATGTAAATTAGCAATAATGCCACAAGCTCTTTGTAAGCGTTATACAAAAGTATGACGCAGATACACATTAATCACGCAACAAAGTGTTTACTATAGAGCAAGCAATTAAAATAAAAAGCTTTTGAAGCTCTGCTTCGCTTCTAGCTGTTATGGTTGATCAGTTACTCCATCAATCACACAAGCTACATGAGCATCTGTCTGAAATATATATCGCTGTGATTCTTGTTGTTGTGTCAAAAAGAGTTTTGTTGCGATGACCTTCTATGTCGAACCCACCATGGTTCAGTTAGCCAAAAAACCTACAGAAAACACTTAATCAAAAGCAGTTGATCATTAAAACAGATGCAGTCAAAAACGCTTAGTCATTTGTGCATTTGCATTAAACATGACCTTCAAACGACGGTACCTGCAATTCATCTTTGTCATCATTGTCGTCTCATTAAATTCTGTCTGGACAGTTGCTAAAAAAAAAAAAAACGAAATAACGATATTTCTGCTGTTCTTGAGTTTGATTCCATCTACAAACAGACTTTAATTGGTTGCTGGAGAACGAGAAGATCTGATGCGTAAGAAACTGATTGCTGAATTGGACGCAATCAGCATTCTGAGAGGATGTTTAATTATGTATTATTTTTTTTCCCGGCTGAGGAAGGTGTGCTTACCGGCCTCACGACACCTAGAATACTTTATTCTTTAAGATACTGGACACTTTTGAAAAGTCTTTTGAATTCATGTGTTTTTATAAAAAACATAATCTGAATTAAACTACAGAAATCTAAAAATCCACACAAGTAGATAAAAGAATACCAGCAAAAATCAAGAAGAAGGTGGACAAGACACTGGTGAGAGCAGCTCTGGTTCTCTCGAGTGACGAGGATGGACAGTATTAGGAAAGAGCATGTCCGAGGGGCAGCTCATGTTAGACGTGTCAGGGACAAAGTCAGAAAATGAGAGAAATGGAGTTGGCAGGCAGGAGGCAAAAATGAAAAGCGAGCGAGGGGGTACAATATATTGATGTGGTAAATGAGGACAAAGTAAGCGAGTATGACTGAAGAGGATGCAGAGGACAGGCAGACGATTCGCTGTGGCGACCCCTGAAGGGAACAGCTGAAAGAAGAAGAAGAAGAAAGAAAGAAAAGGTTTTAAAGTAAAGTGACGCAGAAAAAAAAAAAAGAGTGCAGACGCTGAGTGTGAGATTGGTTAATAAGGTAAAAGTACAAAAAGTCCAACTGCGGCGATCATGAAAGCGAGAAAACAGTTTTTGCAAATTTAATGTTCATTTTTACATGCAAATGGACACCTTGCTGAGGTGACTATTAAGATGACCTATAATCATGCTGTGGATGATGCAAAATAAATTGACTTGCATAAACACATCTGGAATTTCTAAGGCAAAGCAGAAAAACTATTCTCCACGTAGGAAAAATAGGCTTGTGGGTAATTGTGTTGGTGTGTATGGACGCTGCCTCAAGTTAGCGTGTTAAACATTGGCTCTTTGTTACGAGGCACACATGATCCATATCTAGACACATGCTGGGCCAAAAGAGAAGAATCTCCAGAATCACATAGTAGTAAACAGTAAGTTTTCTGGCTTGTCCTAAAAACACTGCCCAGGGGGCAAATATGGAAGACAGAATTAAAGACATCAATGCTTCAGGAAGACCAGGAAGAGTAAACTAAAGGAATTTAGCCAGGAGACAGGAGTTTTGATCCCGGGTTATTTCCTAACTCAAACACAGATCACTAGTGACATAGCCAATAATATCGTGTATTCAGGCCATCCAGGACGGTTAAAGATGTCTCTTGTCATGGACATAAAACTGGTTATTGAATCCAGATAAGTGGGCTGGTTTGATCCTTAATGAAGATAGATGGTGGAGATGCAGCCTCTGATAGAGAGCAGGATTTCAAACACTTTATATTCAAGCAGTCTGGCAGAGTGGAGAGAAGAAAAGCTCCAACAGCATAGCAACTCCGTTTGTCCAGAAATAAAACCAAACTCTGGTCCTTTAGTAGTTTTAATAAAGTGATGATAATTCCGGACAACCTATAGAATAGGTTTTATTTCCTACAAAGCTGCTGAAGCAATATTATCCTGCCCTTCTGACTGCATTCAATTTCAAACTCTTTATAGCTCCCAACGCCTTGCTTCACAGAGGGCATGCTCCCACTGCCATGCTTCCACAGGGATCAAGCAGTGGTGCCGCTAGCAATTTTGGGCACTATGCATAACTGCTAAAACTGTAAATACTAATAAAACATATCTGGGTGCTCCAAAGTGGGTGTCGAGATTTGGCACTGGTGTGTTTCTTGTTCTAAAGATATGACAAGTCTTCCATCAGTGCACAGCTTAATGGGACAGGATACTCAAGGTGTTTCCTTGTTTTTTTCAGTTTTTGTTAGCGCTAGTTATAAAAAAAACCCATGAAATTTCAGACCATAGCACATTTAGTTCTAACACTTTAATAAAGTTCAACCTTCCTTGATCCTTTTTGGTAATCACTGTGCTCCTGAGTGAGAGGAGTGATCTTACCTGACAGGCGCTCCAGAGATGCTCCGCTAGGTGGATGATGCGGGTCATGACGAGGTGAACCAACACAGGTCTCAGCACGCTGGCGCCTCCTAAACAGATCAGACACTCTGTCAAATTGTCCTGCACCGCAAACTGCAGGGAAGGAAAGACAAGACAAATTATACCTGGTCTGCCGACTGGACATCAACACAGACAAATTCGATATAAATGCGATGCCAAACATTTCACATGCAACTCACTGATTAGATGCAGATTTCCATCCCAGGCATACATTTTTCTCCGATACGTTAGTTTCATAAAGAAAGCGCTTCCGACTCTGGCAAAGAGCTGCATTTATTTTTTTCATGCATTCTAAAACAGAATGTTCTCCGAGCTATTAGTGTCCTACGGCTCGACTCAGGCACCAGACAGGAGAGGATTCTGCATAAAAAGATTTTTCCGCTAGCCATAAACGTAGCATGGGGGGGGGGGAAATCGACTCAGCACCTGAGAGGCGACGAGAGGCTGTTGGATTTCCTGTTGAGCAACGGGGACGACTGATGACGGGGCTCATGTAGAGGCTACTGAAAACATTTGCACTGTGTGCGCGTCTCCACTTTCTTCTTATTCATGCACACGGCTAACCGAAATATACAAAGCAGTGGGATTTTAAGAATCAAGGCTACAGTGGCTTTAAAAGGTCACCCGCTTCCTGAGCCGAAGCTAGAACAAAGCCGAAAAGCCACCTACAGGTATACAATGAGCACAAAAGCTGGGACTATTTATTTATTTCTTTTTACAAAAAGAAAAAAACTTTATTTTGATGCGATAAACACTGCATGACTTTGTAGAAACAAACCTATGACCAATTTATATCCCGGATCAGTATATTTCTGTTAAGCTGATTTAAGACGGTGTCCATTGTTTTAACATGCAATACAAATCAAATGGACATTTCCGGACTGCATTTTTTTTTAGACATGGTTTAACTTTTTTAAACCCAACTGAGCATTTAAGGGTTGACGATCCTAATTGGTAGCCCGACAGTCTCAGCTTGGTGATGCCGGTGATCAGCAATCCACTGAGCTATAATGTGTTAAGACAATTAAACGATAGTTAAATCTCTTGCTCACTGAGTTCTGTGGTGGCTCGAATGGTTAAGGCTCCGGCTTTTTGATTGGAGAACCAGGACTTAAACCCGATGCTGACAGGCGGACATGATTTTGCCAAGTAGGATGTGATCCTGAATTAACATCCTGAATCAACATTTCAATCGACCAACCATACCCATATATATATATATATATGTAGCAGAAGTTCTGCTTCGCTCGTAAGCCGGGTAAATCGCTTTACATGAAAACTTGTGGCAAAGAAAGAAATATGAATGTAAATGAGTATAAATGGCACTTTAACCTGAACACGAGCGAGCTTTCATACGGGAGAGACAGCGACCTTGTTCCTTTAACGTCAGCATCAGCTTTCAGCACACGAAGGAGCTACGAGGCGAAAACCACGAGGCGGATTCACGCTGCGAATTAGTCATGCGTCCAGGAGAAACCCTTTAAAAATTAATTGAAAATGATTTGTACGAATGTAATTAAAACACTGGGAGAAAAAAAATAAATCAGGGCAGCAGCAGTGCTGAGGGGAAGGTCTCATAGAAGAGAGCGCTTAGATCATCATTTATATTCATCTCAATAGTGGATAATCATCTATTAAACTATTTAATGATTTAAAATACCACAAAAAAAAACTAACCTGCAAAACAACAAAACCTAATTAGACCGCATTGCGTAGTAGCCATTCGACTCGTTTATCCTTTTCCCTGTCAACGCCGCACTCTTACTCATCTGATAGTGACAGATTCGTCATTCACAACATCAAAAATTACAAACATGATTAAAATGTCAAAAATACCGACGTACTCTGGTGGCCAGGAAAGAAACAAAAAGAAACAAAAGGGAAAAAAGCCAGAGGTCATGTGATAAACGGTTTGTGCGTTGTGCATCGTATGTTGTAGCTGTAAGCAGCGTTGGCTAATTTGAAATGGCCAGCTAACTAGAGTTAACGTCAGTTTGACCTAATGTATTGCTCAGATGAACTGTACTGCAAACCATGATAAAATGTGATTTTTTTCAATATTACAAAATCAAGAGACAACAGAAAAAACCTCCATCTGCACCTACTTACCACGTAGATGTTATCTGATGCTTTGATGCACATTATGAGCCAATAGAAATCTCAGGAATGATTTGAAGCTGCTGAGGTAAATGTGGAAATGACACTGAAGTTTAACAAGTTAAGATGGTTAAGATGTTGGACTTCCAACCTGAAGATTGTGGGTTCGATTTCCAGCTCCACCAAGTCACCAGTGTCAGGCCCCTGAGCAAGGCCCTTAACCCCTAATTGCTCAAATTACCAAATTATTTGAAATTTAAGACCACCAAACCTGTGATGAAAATACAATCCCCTCCTTCCCCTCCCCGGTGTATCCTGCTCGGTGTGCACGATGGATTCCACCACGTGTTTCGCCTCATCTTATCAACACGAGCTCGCTATGAAAGCTTTGTGGTTTGTTGATTGCCTTGCGTCAAACCCGACTAACATCCCTATGCCAGATATTTTACTATTTGTATCACCCTAAAACTTCGACCAGACGTTTCAATTTGAAGTATTAAATCACTCATTCATCAGAAACTATTATAACATGCATGTCGCAATATGCATACTTGTAAAATTCCTTCTGTCCTAGGACCTTCTTAAGCAGTCTGCAATTTCAGACGTTCTGCACTGTCTGCACCAGGTTGCACACATGCACTTTATGTCTATTCTGTTTAGTGGCTCTTTGTTGTTTTGTAAATTTTATGTTTTGTGTAGCACCAGGGGTTCCTGGAGAAACGTTATCGCATTTCACTGTGTACTGCATCTGCTATATATGGCTGAAATGACAATAAAGCTCCTTGAACTTGAACGTAGCCCAGAAGAAACTAACAGGCCATCATCCATAGCGGTTTTCTACTCCTGCTTTTTTCTAACAAGCCCCATCATATTCACATCCAGGATTATAAAACTTTCAATGCATTGCATTTTTTTCAGAGAGAGAAAATTGCTGGCTAAAGCTAGCAGCACTCGCTGTTTTTGGTAAGATGGATGTGTATTTTTTCCTGCATGTGTACAAATCAGAGTTGGACCAGGTGCATTCAGATGCAGAAAACTGTGGCGGTTTGAGCCATCTTGACCTCATCTGAAAGCCCCATGTGGTTCTAAAGCGTTTAACAAAAGAGCCTCACAGCATCTGAGTCTACCAGCACCGCCAACTAGGATACCTAAGCGGTGCTTAAAATAAACTCAGTCTGCTTTGCGAATCTGCACCGGACTCAATCACTCGGTATTATGTTGCATTATACAGTTGTGCTCAAAAGTGTGCATACCCTGAAAAAATAGTGAACTTTTTTGCTTATGTGAAAACAACTGAAATCACACAAACAACCCTGATCAAAAGTTCACATATCCTTTGGGCCAGGTTATAAACACACATTTACACATCCAGAGCGATTTACATTTATCCCCTTATCCAAATGGGCAGTAGAGGGTTAAGGGCCTTGTTCAGGGGCGCAGCAGCAGCAGCAGCAGCAGCAGCTAGCAACACCTTAATCACTTGAGCTTCCACTTCCCCTGGCTTCACCCCACAGGTTGACCTCAGAGGTTTAAAAGGGTATTTAAGAAAAAGTTTTTCACACCTTTGACCTACTATAAATGTAATTATAGTCTGTGCATAAATGACACTAACGAGTGGAATGGAATCCTAAAATATAGAACGCTGCTGGTGTATGGAAGCACTGGTGACGTCATTGTGGTATAGAATCGTAAAGTAAAGAACACTGTTGGGGTACGGAACCATGAGGTGCATAACATCATTGTTGTTTGGAACCATGAGGTTAGAAACACTACTGGGATACGGAACAATGAGGTAAAGAACATCTTTGCGGTATGGAATTAGGAGGTAAAGAACATCCATCCCTCCATTTTCGATACCCGCTTATTTCTAATTAGGATCATGGGGATCTGGGATTATTAGGATATTCCAGCTGTCATAAGGCAAAAGGCCCAGCCCATCGCAGGGTCACAGAGGTAAAGAACACTGTGTATAAAACCATGAAACAAACTACATTGCTGGTCTACAGGAACTATGAGGTAAAGAACATTTTTGGGGTATGGAATCATGGACAACGTTGGTGTATGGAAACCATAAAGTAAATTGAAAGACACTGTTGGTGTAAAATAAAAAAAATAAAATCATGAGGTAAAAAAAAACATTGTGTATGAAACGATGATGTTAGGATCATCTGCGCTGTATGGAACCATAAGGTGCAGAACATATTTGCATGGAAACCATGCGGTAAATGAAAAAAACTAGTACGGAATTTTGAGCAGTAGCTTCGGGTTTGCAGAGTCGGTTTATTTTTAGTGCCTTCCACAGCCAGGGTGATTTTAGAGAAAGAAACTGAAGCAAACACCTCCAGTGGAAAAGCAGCAATGGGATAATGAAATTTAAAAAAATAATGTGCACCAGCATAAGAACCTGCCTCAAAGCAAGTCCAATCTTAAAAAATTAAGAAGTACTCAACATGACCCAGTCAGGCCAGCAAAATGAACAGCACATGAGGACCACACGGCTGTGTGAATACTACCATGGAAAACCTCCCAGAGGAAATAACAGCTGCCTGACATGGGCATGGATCCCCAGGGATAGATAGCAGCTCAGTCATCACACTGATTTCACACTGCTGGAATTCCGACATGAGATGGCTGACATCCAAAACGAAACATGATTACTCAGGGAGGAAGGAGAAGAACTAGTTATGCTTCATGGCATCACAAGGCGGTGATGAGGGCAAGTAACCGCTTGGCTTGTGGGCTAGCACCTGCAGACAATCTTTGGGTGATTAAAAACAACACAACTCTGGAAACAGCATGGCCACGGGGGAAAGAGAAACAGCATCGGCAGAAGAACAGAATATTCTGCTGACAATGTTAACCATAACTGGAGGCCTTGATATGGCATATGACATTTCAGTGAAGGGAATTCTTTAGAAGCATTCAAATACATTCTAGACAGATTTTGAAGAACTTTGTGGCTCTGTGATTGTCAGGTGTTCACATACTTTTGGCCAAATAGTGTAACTCAAACTGGAGTACAGGAAGTTGTTATTACAATCAAAAAATGTGAATTAAATATCTAAATACCGTATCCTCAGAGACATATATAAAATGAGGAACTGCATGAGGAGCATTCCGCCTCACGTGAGATGTTTAGCCTAAGTTTAAGTATCTATAACGCTATATATCTATAACGTTGAAAAAAAGATTAAACGAACTGTCATTAACATAAAAATGAGATGCCGTGTAGCAGGAAATGAAGTGGAAAAGAATACAGGACTCAGCATTTAGCCTTGTGGGACGCAAGCCTTAAATGTAAAACATGCCTTGAAAAAAACTGCTATATTCGTCTCGCTTGATGCGGCAAACAACCGCCATTTCTGTGGAATTGTGCCTTAATATCGTTTAACTTGTTTGTTCAGAAAAGTGGAAATAAAGAGGACAATTTTGTCTTTTCTACTTAGAGAGAAAGAATGGCTACTACAAATTCCTTACAAACTAATTATGTATGCTATACGAAATTTTGTCCAAAGTACAGACATTTTTACACTGTGACCTTTTAACATCTTCACATATTGACTTTATGCCAACAAGTTAAAAATTGTTAAAAATGAAACATCAGATTTAATGTAAGCCATCACATATCTGACATTCTCAGACATTTACCTGGAGACCGCATAATATCAAAGAAAGTCAACAGACCCAGCACAGAAGCCTCAACACGCAGTTTTTTTTTCTCGCTCGCCTGGAATAAAAGTGAAGGCATGGTGGTAGGGGGGGGGGGGCAAAAAACGTTAGCTGCCACAGACAGCCAATCAGGGCGTGGAATGCTTTCAGAGGCAAAATTTCCCACTACAGGACATGACTCAGCTGCAGAGGACTTCTTAACCTCGCAGCTATCGATTAGCTTCTTGGGTGCCATCTAACCTTCATCCAGTCTCTGACCTGACACACTGCTGCTGAAGAAGCCGTCTGCACAAGCTGCTGACCACAACACCTCATAAGAAGAGTTCTTTAATTTGAGCAAGGTAATCAAAGGGCACAAAGCGCCACAATACACAAAAATGAATATCCCCAAATTATAATAGAATGTCACCTACCTTAGTAAGTTGACTGTTGTTAAGCAGCAGCTCAAGCAGCTCCTCTAGCAGGTGTTCTGCTTTCTCCAAAACTTTCTGCTTGTCGACTACCGTCTTCAGGGCCTGTGCCACCAGGCGAGAAGCTTGGACGAATCGGCCCAGCTGGGAAACATCTCCCAACCTTCCTTCGCCGGCTTTTTGGTATACCTCGACCACAGATTCCATCATGCTCAGAGCGGTGTCCTCGAGCACTGTGTCCCCTCTGTCCGTCTGTGGATTCTTCACTGTGCCACGTAACGCGCACAGGTTCTGCAGAAACAGCATGTGTTTGGAGAGCACACAGTCTTGAGTGTCTTTGTGGAATGATGAGGAACAGGGCTGAAGAGAACTTGGAGGGACAAGTGAAGAGGACAGAACAGCATCAGCTGGATCGGACGTAAAGGAAAGGGTTTGAGTGTCGCAGCCGGAGTCATTTTGTGAAAGCTGGGCCTCTGTGAGATCCTGAGAGCAGAGCTTCAATACAGCTGAAAGAACAGCAGACCAAGATATTACTTAAATTTCCTCGGCTATACAAATATAACTGTTTAACAAGCTACTTCCTGTTATCACTTACATTATAGCAGCTTAAAAACATATAACCATAAAACAAGCTACTTCCTGTTATCACTTACATTATAGCAGCTAAAAACATATAACCATAAAACAAGCTACTTCCTGTTATCACTTACATTATAGCAGCTAAAAACATATAACCATAAAACAAGCTACTTCCTGTTATCACTTACATTATAGCAGCTATAAACATATAATCGTAAAACAAGCTACTTCCTGTTATCACTTACAATAGAAAAGCTATAAATATATAATTCGTAAAACAATCTACTCTCTTACTTACGTTATAGCAGCTATAAACGCATAATTGTAATACAAAATACTTCCTGTTATCATTTAGGTTAAAACATCTATAAACATCTAATTGAAAATGAGCAATTTCCTGTAGCTACACACGTATACCTATGCACTTTGTTGTAAACTGAATATTTAGGTTGGATATCTTCATAACTCACTAAAAGAAAAATGTTTTATTAGTTTGGAAAAAGGTTTTCTAAAATGTATAGATGATTAAATATAACTTATGGTTCCAAATTTTAACATTATGGTAAAATATTATATTATGTCGCTTTTTAAGCAATAATTTAATTATTCCTTAACCAGGAAGTAATTTTGGAGTAATAATCACTACAGAACCAGAGAAACTGATCACTGATAAAACGCTGATGTAAATCATGTGTGCGCTGCCATTCATAACAGCAGCAATGTTGTAAATAATAACACTACGACCTTAAAGTATGAGTGACTTAAAGTATGTATATCGTCTATTACCAAGTAAACACTTGTGTAAAGTCATTTCCACTTCATTATTACGCTCCAGATCGTTTATCTTCCTCCTGAAGGAGCAGTTCCGACTGCACCAGGGACATTTATTCACATAAAAATAATAGCTGCAGGTCAGTGTGCTATATATATATATATATATATATATATATATATATCTATATATATATATATATATATATATATATATATATATATATACACATATACACATATACATATATACACGAAAGCATCCCCAAGACGTGCAGATACAAGCAGACTTTATATTTTGTTTCAACTGCACATTTGGTTTTAGCTAAACATTGATTAAGCGGTAAGTGACGAAATGTTAGTGAATTTAATTTCAGCACCCAATCTTAAATCTACAGTCCAACTAAATTTATTTCAATTATATAGGCAAATATTCAGATACCTTCAGCAGTATAATGTATTTAAAGGTTTAATTTCCCCCATTTAGATAAGTCTTTAGATTTCTACAGTAAGTTCAGCTCTCTTCGCCTTAATTATCTTGAGCTTTAATACCTGCTAGAGAACCCCTGTGGAAAAAAATACCGCTTAAAAGGCCCCTTAATTCAGAGTCACGTGTCAGCTTGAAAAAAGTACAAGGAATTCTCCCTAGACCTTAATGATCACACAGTGTTAAGGGGGAGCTGGGCAACAGCTTTAAATATTATCAGAACTGGAACCACCAGGGCTTTTTCTAGAGTCAGAAGACCCTTGCAATTACACTGCAGGTCTTGATGCTTAAATCTTCTTTTTTTTTGATGACCTGCTTATGTCATCTGTTAAAACTATCCGATATCTGCATTTATATTATACACAGCAAAACAACCCAAGGTAGACGTACTGACCAGAAAAGAAAGGAACAACTTTAATTAATTGATTAATAGATGCAATGGTTATTCAGTACGTTACTTCCGTGTCATAATTAAAGGTCAAATCCGATTCCTTTTTTTCATATTAATGAGGCCCTGAAACTGATCTAAAAATATTCAGAATTCCACATGCTTTTTTTTTTTTTTTTTTTTACTGCTCACATGATCATGGGTCATATCATATCCTATCTGTGCCACATTTGAGGAAACAATCGGAATTGGGTTACTTTATACATGCAGTGTAAATGTGGCCCAAAAAACAAAAGTCAGTCCAACAATGTGTAGTGCAAGAAAAGTCTGGAGGATGTAATACCAGGACAGTAACATTCGTTAACAAGGTGTTTCAAAGCTTTCTCTGTAGCATATGGCAGAAATCCACATGTGGAAAAAACATTCTTTGGTCTGAAAAGAAAAACTGGACTTGTTTTGAGCTGATTAACAACTGCTATGTAAGAAGAAACTAAGGACAGCCAATTTATAACTTACAACTAATAATTTTGCTGATGTGAAGCATGGTGGTAGCAGCATTATGCTGTGGAGCTACTAGTTAACGGTATGGTCAAAGAGACCTGTCAGAATTAGAAGAAGTAAAAAGTCAGCCGATTATTAGAGAGAAGCTTTAGAGTGCACACAACTTTAAAATAAAGCAAAAGTTTTCTTTTTAGCATTGCGAGTTTATTTGGAGGAAAATTTGGAAGTCCTTCAGTGGCCCATCCTTAAACCCAGGCTTGAACCATAGAAACATTGGTGAAGAAAACCTAGGCTGACAGTTCACAGAAGTTCCCTATTCATTCTAATTAAGCTTGAGCAAATGTGTCAAGAGGAATGGAGGAAACCAAAGACAGGTCAAAGCCAGAAGAGGTGCCAAAGGTGTTTCTACAAAATGAAGAACAAAAGGTTCACGACACTTTACTAAACCTGATGTTTCCATTTTTTGTTTCGAGGAAATCTGCGATCGGCACTTGTTTTTAATTATTGTGTGTAAATGCTAATGTTTAGAAGAATTGAGCATCGATCAATAATCACTGGATTCTTAGAAGTTTGTATGTTGCTTGTTTAAGCAGAAAAACCAATCACGTGCCAGTACAAAATCATGTCAAAACATCTAAAGAGCTTTATACCAAAAACATACCCAAGACAATCTCAGTGACTTGATGGTATGGTATGACATCATGATATGTTTGACAAGCAGTTATTTTGGACTATTTTAGAAACTTCTGATCTTCTCTTGTGTCTCACACAAGAATTTCACACAAAATGACGTGGAAGAAAAAAAATTAGTTTTAATTAGTGAGCATTAAAGCATCATTGAACACAGCCACATATCTATTACATTTCCAGCATTTGGCAGACGTTTGGCAGCTTTGGTAGACATTTCTCTTTTATACATCTAAGCAATTAGGGGTTAAGATCCTTGCTCAGGGGCCCCAGCAGTGGTAGATGGCAATGCTGGGAATCAAACCCTGATTTTACATTTACATTAAATGTAATGTAACTATTAAGGGGTCGGGGCCCAGCGGAGCTGGAAATCAAAACGCACAATCTAACCACCCCCTTCCACCCCTCCAATTAGCAGTCCAACACCTTAACCACTGAACTATTACTTCCCACATCACATCCTAAAACCAGCTGGAGAGCAGAAAAAAAAAACACATTTACAGACATTTATCTCATCTAAACTACTGAGAAGTTGTGAAGGTCAATGGCCTGTCTTAGGGGCCCAGCATTGAGATCTACAGGGGGCCACATCGAGATTTACCCCCCTCACAATAAATATAAGGAATCTGAAGCTACAGTGGACACAAGATCACCAAAACTGGACTGATGGGTAAAAAATATAAATCACCTGGTATCTGAATTTGACATGATGAAAAACAAAATTTTGGCACATTTATTTGCGTAAAGTGTAAATAAATCACAGACTGATTTTGTTTGTAATGTCATAATAGCGGTTTAAAAACAAACGATAAAGCTCTCTCTCTTCGACTATTTGTGGTATTTTTACCTGGGCTTTAATGGAACATACAGAAAATCACTAGGAAAATGTGTAAATGCCGAGGGAGGCGGACTGGCTGTTCTCTCCGAGCGCTTAATAACCGAATACTCTTTTTAAGCAGCTCTGTAAATAAGCACTGATCAAGCAGGAGAAGAATATATGAGTCTGAAGTGCTCAACATCCTCCAAGTGCTCATCACCTGCGCAACAGACTAGGCTTTAGATCTTTCACTTCACAAAGAGACATATTCGAGGATAATTCGACATATTGGACTTCCTGATGAATATAAAGATGCAATCGAGTATGTGGATATATATTTATTTTGTCTTATATTTATCCGTATTTATTGATGCGTTGGTCTGTGCCATATGCTTTGCAAAGGTAGAACTCGTGTTTTCTAACCAAAAGCACAAACAATATAATAATAATAATAAAAGAAAATGTATTATTATTATTATTACTTATTGAGCTTTTTTTATAGGCTTTTTACAGAGGAACGGACAGAGCTGAAGCAGATGAGAGAATATGGGATACAGAAATGAGTTAATATTACCCACCCTTCCTTACAAAACACACTCAGACAGTTTATTTTACCTTTTACAGTTATATAATGGGTTTCTGGCCTCAAATTAAACTTTTTTTTGGACAATTAATAACATTGTCAGTATCTCTAGTAATGGTTCCTCTGCATACATTTACATTTTAAAGCATTTGGCAGACACCCTTATCCAAAGCGACTTACATTTATCTCTCCTTAAACAACTGAGCAATTAAGGGGTCTTGCTCATGGGCCCAGACGTGGTGACTTGGTGGTGCTGGGAATCAAACTTCCAGGGTATCAGTCCAACACCTTAACCACTGAGTCGCCAATTCCCCTTCTAATATTTCTTATTCTGCTATAATATTGAATGCAACACTAAAGACTATAATTTGTAGCTTGAATGTGAAAATATGTGTTTATTCAGTAACTAAGGAGGTCTGGAGTGCAGTGTTTTATTCACTCCAATAATAACAGTGTCTTAATGAAGATCAGGGGTTTGGTGCACAGGGACATTGTCATGCTGGAACACTGTTTAAGTCTGTTAGTTCCAGTAAAGGACATATTTCATGCAACAACATACAAAAGTATTCTAGACAACTGACTGTGTGCGCCCAAATTTGTAGAACAATTTGAAGGAGGAGCGGAATGGTGGCCCCATAGCAAAGAAGGTTCCGGGTTCGATTCCTTTCTGTGTGGAGTTTTGCGTGTTCTCCCTGTGCTTGCGTGGGTTTACTCCGGGTTCTCCAGTTTTTCCTCCCACTAGCCAAAAACATGTATGTTAGATTGATTGGTGATTCTAAATTGCCCATAGGAAGTGAGTGTGAGTGTGTGGCCCTGTGATGGACTGGCGAACCTGTCCAGGGTGTCCCCCTCCAGACCCCAAATTAGGCAATAAACAGGTATAGAAGATGAATGAATGAATTTGAAGTGGAACCACATATGGAAACTTTTTTTATATATATATATACACATTACATTAGTATTGACTCCTACTCAGGAAGTGGTCATGTGATGAACAAAAGACTCGTGAGATGAAACGTTTCCGTATAATGAGTTTAAAATGTCGCGCATGCGCGGTCAATACAAATAAAATAAACCAATTATTATCTAAAACGACTCGTTGTTTATGTGTCATTTTATTAAAGATTAATTAATATATTAATATTATAACACGTACAGCAGTCATTCACTTACCACTTACCCCGCGTTGTCTCGGCGCCATTCTCTCTGCTGTTTTCAGCAGTTTAGTAATTAACAGCTCCTGCTTGAGGCTCAAAACTTCTTTATTCAGATCCTCTGCTTTACTTTTTTCCAGTTTTTCCTCCTGCTGTTTAAGTTTAGCGGCTAAATATTCGGCGTGTTCCGCCGTTGCCGTCGTCGTCCTCCCCACAGGCTTGTTCTTTATAACGGCGAGGGCAACGCCGAGTTTAGCGCTTCTAATGTGCGACGCTAAAATAAAATAATCTTTTTTTTTAAAAGAAACATACACAAATATTCCGTATACAAACTTACACTTTAAAATATAACAAAACACTGACCGTTTTTAGTCATTTTTATATACATTTTACATATTTATACTTAATATTATTAATATTTATTATTAATTAATAATTGCTTTCAGTCAGGTTAGCTAGCTCACGCGCCATACCTTCCCGGGATGTTGTAACGCGGTAATCCGCCATTTTGTGATCCTCAGTCAGTCAATAATCAGCGTATTAAAATATTAAATAAATAATTATTACTATTATTATTATGAATAAATAATTATTATTAATCAATTTATTAATTTGGTAATTTATTAATCGTGAAATTTCCTGAGGTTTGGACATACTGTTTAGTAAGTTACGTGGGATTTGTGTCGTGTTGCCAGTTGTGTCATTTTTACACCTTTGATCATCTGCACTCAAATCTTTAAAATGTTTTTTTTTTTAAACAACAACAACAAAAACAACAACAAAAGTGTAGACTTTTCTTAAGTTAAAGACTTTTGATCACACGTTCAATTTTGCTATTGGGCCCCTAAGCAAGGCCCCTTATTCCTTAGGTGTGACTTTGTGTCATGTGGGGATTATTGTAGACTTCACCACACATGTGATTTGTGGATTCACTGTAAAGTTTAATAATAGAGTGAAAGTTAAGCTTTTTAGTTTTTAATGGACATTGTCTCTTTACACAGAATGCTGTAGACATGAAAAGTGTAAGTTTGTCCCTAATGTGGAAGCCAGTGGTGACTGTGGCAAGGGAAAAACTCCCTGAACACAAAGACCCCCTGAGACAAAAAGAAAGAGCGAGAAAGAGAAGAGAGAAAGGAAGAGAAGCGAGAAAAAGACAGGAGAAAGAAGAGACAGAGAGAGAGAGAAAAGAAAGAAGAGAGAAAGAAAGAAGATCGAGAGAGAGAAAGAAAGAAAAGAAAGCGAGAAAGAGTGAGAACGAGAGAGAAGAGAAAGAAGAGACAGAGAACAAAAAGAAAGAGCGAGAAAAAAAAGAGAGAAAGAAAATATATAGAGAGAATAGAAAGAGAGAGAAGAGACAGAGAGAGAGAGATAAAAGAGAAGAGAGAGAGATAGCTAGGTTATTAAGTGTATTGTTGTTTAAACTTTTAGTTTGTATTTTATTTTATTTTATTATCTCATAAAAAACCTCTTCCAACATCGTGCAGCCCTATTTATATATATAGTCATTGACAATCTTTTAGTCAGAATATGCCTTGGTTTTATATATATATATATATATATATATATATATAATATAATATATATATATATATACTTTTTTTTTTTTTATTTTTTGTACCAAAAACTATTCGGACTCATCCCGAGCCTTTAATAAGCAGTTAAGGTTACTGAGGTGAAGCGCGGCGGTAACAGAAGCAGGAAGTCTCTCCTAAAGTCATTATCATTAAAATTATAAATGAATAAAAATGTAAAAAAAAGGCCTGCCGCATGGCTTTAGGATAAACTGTACTGATAGCACGCTGCGATTGGTCCAATGAATGCAACAGAGATCAAGTATCTAAACTAAGCAGAAGGTAATTGGATCATTAATCCACCCAGACGTCCAGTATTAATCCGTAATCCTGCGTTATACAAGCGATGCTTTATATGATCCCACATCACAGTCTGAGGTGTAAATGTTTCGCAGTGTTTGTTTTTAATGTCGAAATCGTATTTACATTTACGGCGTTCGGCAGACGCGACTTACATTTATTGCCTTTATACATCGGAGCAATTGGGGGATTAGGGTCTTGCTCAGGGGCCCAGCTGTGGCAGCTTGCTGGTATTAAGGATCGAACCTCGATTTTCTAATTAGCCTTAGCCAGCCATCTTTCTTTCTCTTTTTCTCTCTCTCTCTCTCACACACACACACACACACACTTTCTTTCTCTCTCTTAATCTCTTTCTTGTCTTTATCTATATCTCATCTCTCTGTCCCCCTCTCCCACACACACTTTCTCTTACTCTCTTCTCTCTCTCTCTTTCTCTTTCTCTCTCTCCCTCACCCTCTCTTTCTCTCTCTTTTCTCTCTCTATCTATCTCTATATATCTTGCCCCCCCCACACATACTTTCTCCCACTCACTCACTCACTCACTCACTCACTCACTCACTCACTCACCTTCCTCTCTCACACACCTTTTCTCTCTCTCTCTTTTGTCTCAATCTATATATCTTTATCTCTCTCTCTCTCTCACTGTTCACTTTTCATTGATAGTCTATAATATGAGAATAATAAGTGTCTATAGCAAATGATAGACTACAGATCTTTTTTTAAATTTATTAATTCGTTAAACCGTCATTCATTAACAGATTATTAATCCTTCTTTACTGTTACAGACAGCAGAGACTGTGTGTATTTTTAGGTGTTTTTTTAGGTTTTATACCACGTGTTTGGATATAAAAGCATCTATTCCACAATGTGATGTCCTATTTTACCTAAAACAAGAACATTAAACAGCTGTAAATGTATTACATCATTAAATATATGTTATAGAATATAATAGTTATATATTTACTTCAAAAATCCTTATAATTATCAAGCTCTGTCTTGAATACCTTCATGAAAAGCTCTCCTATATATATATATATAACACACACACACACACACACACACACATCTGATCAGTGTGTGTTACACTGCGCTGAGCACCTGCATGGAGACGCGGATAGGAGAAAGGAACTCGATAAGAGTTTTAACAATTCCTGACCCTGATTAATAGATTTTTAATTTGTTTGGCATGGAAAGCTGTGCGGAAACAAAACACACACACACACACACACACACACACACACACACACACACACACACACACACACACACAGAAAAACTTCCCAGAAAAAATAAGAATTTCTCTCAAGGAAGAAAAATAGCAGGTGCACAAGCCTCATTAGTGTGTGTGAGTGTGTGTGTGTGTGTGTGTGTGTGTGTGTGTGTGTGTGTGTGTGTGTACGTGCCTGTTCCAGCGTTCCATATTAATGTCAGGATTAATGAGCTTTTATTCACACTAAACAGTAAAACAATTTCATTCACATTGAACGACAAAAATATCTCTCTCTCTCTCTCTCTCTCTCTCTCTCTCTCTCTCTCTCTCTCTCTCTCACACACACACACACACACACACACACACACACACACTGTCTCTCACTTTTTTGTTTCTATATATTTATTTTCTTTCTCTCTCCCTTTCTCTCTTTCTCTCTCTCTTTCTCTCACACACAAACACACACACTGTCTTTCTCTCTCACTCTCTTTTACCTCTATAGCTTCCTATTTTTCTCACTCTCTTTCCCTCTCTCTTTCTCTCTCTTTCCCTCCCCCCTCTTTTTTTGTCTCTATATATTTATCTTTCATGACCCCCCCCCCCTTTTCCCACTCTCTTTTTGATTTTGTTTTTTTGTTTAAAAAACTTGGTCATCCTTATTAATAGTAGTTTTTTGATCTTCTGATGAACCGGATTCATATATAAGGAGAATTTCGGAGCTTCACTGACACTGACAGTACAGCCCAGACTGGGATTGTGAGTGACAGACAGACTGAGCGCCCCCAGCGTGCGCGCGCGTGCGTAGCCGGAGCGCATAAAGCAAAGCGCGCGGTTCTGGAAGCGTCATTTTAACTTCTGACGTGAGACACCGCGCGATGCTGCACGGACTTACACACACACAGGATGGCGGAAGCGGCGCTTTGCGCACTCGGCACTGGCACAGCGACTCGGCGACTTTTACGCACGGAATATAGAGAATTTAAGAAGGCTTTTCCAAATGTCTCTTTTTGGAACGGAATATAGCGGGTTATAGCACTGCGACCGAGGAACGGAAATCCGCAAAGTTTGCGGGTAAAAATATTGTCATGCATTTCGAACGGAGATAAAAGCGTTCAAAAATGACACGCAAGAAACGCAGAGGATGAGCACGAGCGCGTTGTAAAAGCTAGGATGGAGCGCTCCGGTGCGTTTAAACCGACCCCCGTGGCGTACGAAGAGCTTCTGAACATTTCCTCCAACTCCACGGACGCGAATTACACGGGTGAGACGGCGGAAAAGAGCGCGAGCGTGTTTGCGCAGACGAGCGCGGCTGTGTTTTTGTCTCTCCTGACGTGCGCCACGGCTCTGTCCAACGCCTTCGTCATTGCCACCATTTATCAATCTCAGAAGCTGCACACTCCAGCCAACCTTCTGATTGGCTCGCTGGCTGTCACTGATCTGCTCGTGTCGGTGTTAGTGATGCCTGTTAGTGCTGCCTACACCATTAGCCAAACCTGGACACTGGGTCAGGTGGCGTGTGACCTGTGGCTGTCGTCTGACATCACGTGCTGCACAGCATCCATTCTTCACCTGTGCGTAATTGCGCTTGACCGCTACTGGGCCATCACGGACGCTGTCGGATACTCGGTGAAGCGTACACGAGGCCGAGCGGCTGCCATGATCGCCGGGGCCTGGGTCATCGCCATATCCATCTCGGTGCCACCATTTTTCTGGCGGCAGGTCAAGGCGGACGAAGAGGTCACCAGCTGCCACGTCAACCAAGACCATGTCTTCTACACCATCTACTCCACCTTTGGCGCCTTTTACATCCCCACGCTGCTCCTGGTGGCGCTCTACGGTAGGATTTACGTCGAGGCCCGCAAAAGGATCTTGAAACAGTCGCCCCAAAAACCAGGCAAAAGACTCACGTCTGCACACTTGATCACGCACTCGCCTGGCTCAGTGGCATCCACGACGTCCCTCACATATGGCACGTCAGAGCTCACGTCGTACGACGGTACGACCTCTGTCCCGGCAAACAGCCAGGTCAAAGTCACCATGTCTGACGCGCTCCTGGAGAAGAAACGCATCTCGGCGGCTCGGGAAAGGAAGGCAACCAAAACTTTAGGGATTATACTCGGGGCCTACATCGTGTGCTGGCTGCCATTCTTCATTTACGCGTTAGTCGTGCCTATCTGCACCTCATGCACGTTTTACCCGGAGCTCTTTGACTTGTTTACGTGGCTCGGTTACCTGAACTCGCTCATCAACCCTATTATTTACACCATGTCCAACGAGGACTTCAAACAGGCTTTCCATAAACTCATGCGCTTTAACTGCTGTCGATCCTGAGTGCACCTGGACCAGAAGCGGATTTTCTAAGATTCGTGAAAACGAGAACGTTTGACTATAAACCATAAAAAAATGATACACACACAAAGACACACACACACAATCACACACACTCACACGACATACGGTGCAAGCTCATGAAAATGCATTATTTTTGACGCAGGCATCGGATAGCTGAACCTCCCCGCTGTGAATTTAAAAAAGTGTCTCTGTGGATTTCACACCACCACAATCCAGTGTTTATGTTACTGCTTCCGTTCTTACACTCGTTTTTACACTCGTTTATACTCTCAGTTTCCTGGCTTTTTAAAATTTTTTTTGCAGTTCTAATGGTAACCACACCACCTGGAGGGTTTGTCAGCATGGAATCTGATACAGGTAATTCAGTGGTATGAAAAATATCCAAACTAGGACAGAATTAAAAGTGTTGTGTAGTCTTACTTTTGTTTAAGTCGCTTGTGTGTGTGTGTGTGTGTGTGTGTGTTTCAAGGATTTCATTTCATAGTAACCTCTTTAGAGTCTCTATCTGCTGAAATACAGTGCATAATCAACAGCACTCAATTCTCGATTCTAATTGGTCAAAGGTTACAACCCCCTTATCCATTTATCCCATTTTTTTAATCGAACTAAGCAGCTAGGGTTTAACGGCCTTGCTTAGGGGCCCAGCAGTGGCAGCTTGGTGGTCCTGGAAATGAAACAGTCCAACACTTTACCTACTGAGCCAGAACATTTCTAGTATCTACTGCATGATGACTGATGATCCATGTTAAGCAAAGGCATCGATGACATCATTAATATGTAAAACTCGTCCTGGAGATGTTTTGAAGTAGAATAAATCGTACGTGAAACTGACTTTGCTCCTGTATAACAGGAAGTTATTGATTTTAAGATGGATTTTGGTTGGGGTGGAGAAACACTAAACCATGTGACGCTGCTGCTCGTTTTTCCTTCATGAAAATTATTTTTATTTGAGAGCAAAATAATAAAATATCCAGAGTTAATAACCTTTAAAGATTCTACAATCAATTTAAAATCACTAGGATGCTGCTAAGGAGAAAAAAAAGACGAGTGTGTGTTGGGAATAAGTGTGTCTGTAGTCGGTTGTGTGTATTTATTATAAGTCAACATTTCTATGCATGGAATTCTGAGCAGGCCGTGTTATTAATGTAAGACTGATAAGTCAAATACCTCTGACGTGCAATATTTCTCATGCCACTGTGATGTCATCGAATGTAATGGGGGGGGGGGGGGGGGGGGGGCTAAAAGCACCATTTATTTCCAAAGACTGTAACATAATAACCAGTACAGGATATGAATAAGTGTCAGTGCCACACACACACACACATGTTTGTGTGCTTGCTTTTTTATTATTTGGTCTCTACCATTTCGTTGCTTGTTCTCCGCTCACTCGTTTTGTGGGTAGTCGTTCCTGAGAGCCGGGATTTTGACAGCTGCGCCGACAGATCAGCCCGCCTGTTGCTGAAAAAGGAAACATCAGCACACTTTCTGCCTCTGCCAAGCACGCCGGCGTGCGTTCTTATTCAACAACAGTCCAAATTCTCCTTCTAAACCAAGAACGCAGGCCAGAAAGTTGCGCAACGGCCTGTTGTCAAACGCCGCATGAGCACAAATGCAAATGAACTGAGATCACCTGGCTGTGGAGCATGGATAAATCTCTAGAGGACGTCCCCGCGTCTGACGCAGCAAGGCTGCGGGGTCGATCTAACGAGCGCCTGTCGACAAAAAGCTACCGCTGTAGTATAAAGCTTCTGCGCATACAGTATCAGCCATGTTTTGTGACTGACTTTTGTTGCAAATGTTGCAGATTTACAGGCCAATGGAGTCGAAGAGATACAACGGAGCTTTAGTGCCATGTTGAAAAAAAAAGCATAAATAAGATTACGTGTTTTTGTTCTAAAAGTATTTTAACTTTAAAGTCGCTATTACAAGAATAAAGTCTAAAAAACCTTCAAGAATAAATTAGGAATTAAGAGAATAAAGTCAACAATACTTTAAGAATAAAGTCGAAATACTACGAGAATTAAGTCGAAATACTACTAGAAAGTTGAAAATATAAAAATAAAATTAAAATTACAAGAATAGAATCAAAATACTACTAGAATAAAGACAGAATTACGAGAAAAAGTCAAAATTACATAAATAAAGTCAAAATTACAAAAATAGTGTCAAAATATTTAAAGAATAAGGCAAATTTACAAGAATAAAGTTGAAATACTTTAAGAATAAAGTCAAACTACTACTAGAATAAAGTCTAAATCACGAGAATAAAGTCGAAATTATGAGAATAAAAGTCAAAATTACGAGAATAAAGTTGAAATACTACGAGAAAAAAGTCGAAATTCTACAAAAATAAAAATAATTAATAAAGAATAAAGTCAAAATTATGAAAATAAAGTTAAAATACTACAACAATAAAGATGAAATACTACGACAATAAAGACAGAATTACGAGAATAAAGTCGTAATACTACTAGAATAAAGTCGAAATTACAAGAATAAGGCGAAATTACGAGAAAAAAAGTCAAAACGTTTCGAGAATAAAATCTAAATACTCAAAAGAATAAAGTTGAAATACTACAAGAATAAATTTGAAGCAATACGAGAATAAAGCCGTCATTTTTTGACACAAAAATCACAGAATTGCGAGAAACTCTTCACTCTTTCGTCTAATATACATATGGAGGATTTAATTATGACTTTATAATTTATTACTTTATATTATTACTATAATTAGCAAACACACTCTTCGGCGGTTATATAGAAAACTTAACCTGAAGTAAGACTGAACCAAAACCTCCTGTTAAAAAGGTCAGCCAATCAGCACACAGCAGCCAATCAGCATCCGCTTATTTACATGCAGTAATGTTCGTAATTTCGACTTTAATGTTAAAATATTATGACTTTAACATCATATTGCTTTAAATTCATTCTTGACCTTTATATTTTTGTAATCTTATGTTTAACGAGGCACTAAAGTTCCGTCGTGAGAGCTGCTGCTGCTATGAAAAAAAATCGAAATAAAAATAAATAAATAAAACACAACTCTGATCTCCAAGTCATAGTAATTTTTTTAAATAAACTCAGAATATTTCATAAAAGTCCTTTTGCACTAAATATAAGGTAAGTAATCACCTGTAAGTCGTTCTTCTCTACCTCATCATCATCATCCTCATCTTCATCAGCAGCAGCACTTGAGTTGAACCTGGGAAATCCAGGAAAACCTAATGAACACGACAGATTGAGTTTATTCTGAAAAAAAAAACCTGGCCATATGGAACGTTTGGCGGAGCAGTTAAATGGGAGCAGCCAACCAACATCTGTACAGTACATTCACACTGGAATCGAATCAGCCAATCATGTGGCAGCAGCACAACATAATCTGTTTTATATTTTAAGTATTTTGGAAACTGATACTATAATAATAATAATAAAAAATAATAAAAAAGGTCAAGTGAAATGTTGAAATACTTTATTAATAAGACAGGACAAATATACACCAATGGGTTCAAGCTGCCAGGAAGTCTATACAGCTCGGAATAATCCATCTTCATAACACACACAACACATCCCAGTACTGAGATAAATGAGCTACAAGGGAGGGTGGATCCCATCAGGTTCCACTACCATCAACTGAAAAGCAGGAATCTGAATCATTATAGGAACAAAAAAAAGAGGAATTTTGCTGGATATTTTTTTTTTTTATAAAAAAAAAAAAAAAAAAAATAGATTCCAGGCCAAAAATATATTTTAAATAATATGTTTTTATATGTGATTCTGAATAAAATATATTTTGAAAACAAAAATGTCATTCTGTACAGCATCAACTAGCATCACACAATCTACATTAAGCATTAAAATACTTAATGTAGATTGTGTGATGCTGCTGCCACGTGATTGGCTGATTTCAACCAAATGATATTTCAGGGTTAAATGAATACATTTCCAACTTTATGAACACAATCATTTTTAGGCTTTTTAGGCTTCAGGCCACACAGAGAACAGACTCTTAAATCAGAGTGCAGAAACAGAAGAACAGTCTATGTCTGATGTGTGAAATGTGTTATTTTTACATGTTTTTAGACATAAAAAATAAAAAAAAAACTTAATCTTAAAATAAAGACTTTTTTTATTTTAAAGAGGCACAGTGTGTCAAGATATCCCCCTCTTTCTCTCTCTCTCTCTCTCTTCTCTCTCTCCTCTCTCTCTCTCTCTCTTGCTTTTGCTTCTTCTCTCCCTCTCTCTTCTCTCTCTCTCTCTCTCTCTCTCTCTCTCTCTCTTCTCTCTCTCTCTCTCTCTCTCTTCTCTCTCTCTCTCTCTCTCTCTACTTCTCTCTCTATCTCTCTTCTCTCGCTTTTCTCTCTCTCTCTCTCTCTATCTCTCTCTCTCTCTCTCTCTAGCTTTTCTTCTCTCTCTCTCTCTCTCTCTCTCTCTCGCTCTCTCTCTCTCTCTCTCTCTCTCTCTCTCTGCCTCTTTTCTCTCTCTCTTCTTCTCTCTCTCTTCTCTCTCTCTCTCTCTCTTGCTTTTCTTCTCGCTTTCTCTCTCTTTCTCTTGCTCTCCTTCTTTCTTTCTCTCGCTCCACATATAACATTTTAGGAAAACCTTTATTTTATAATAAAAACATGTACATACAAAATATTACACACATCAAGCCAGAAACCTCCTTTAAATAGTTTTTTTACGGTATGGGATGAGGAACATATCTTACATTTGTGCATATTTCTATTTAAATTTAAGTTTACACACCTACATACTGTTCGCACGTGTTTTTCCGTCGCCCTGCACACACATATGATTAAAATATAGTTTCATATAACAGTATGACTTTGTTTATTTTTTAAATAAATAATACGACTATGACATTGAAATAGTACAACGAAGCTTCAGACTTGAATTCCATCTGAAATCGTAAGGGAGCCTTGGGGGAACTCTTAAAAATTGACATATTTAACTAATCTGTCTGTATCTGTGTGTAGAATAACAAGTACTTTATTTATCCCTAATGGGAAATTAGCTCGAGTTGGACCCTGATTTGGGCTATAAAGGTGAATCAAATCGACCTTGAAATAAACTGCTGACTTGTACTTAAGGACCAGGATTCCACTGAGTTTTGGTCTCATTTCAAAGACAAAGACGTGAACAAAAAGTTGCAACGATTTTTTATAAAGCAAATACTATATAAGCACAAAACGCAGTGTGAACACAGCCTATGAGATTAGCAAACTGGTCGTGTTGCGATGGAATAAAAATAACCGCACTGTCATAACAGCTTGTATAAAGCGATACAGTCGTTTCGGTCCGGATTCATAAACCGCCCCGAGAAGCCTTTTAGGTGCAAAACAGAAATTAATATCCTGCCTCTATGATGCAGCTCTGCCTCAGTCACATGTGAAATTTCCACACTCCCACATGATGTGACGGTTACCATGGTTGCCACCGTGTATTAAAAAAAAAAATGAAGAGCCGGCTTGATGGCTGACTCTCCTTTCAATTCGAGTCAGTGAGGAACCTCGAACAGCCCATTTTACAACAAGTGACAGCCTAATATTTCAGAAGACATTAAAGTCTTGTTAGGCGCTATTAATATAAGGCTGGGCAACATTTTATGCCTCAAATAATTTTTATAAAGAGATTACAGTTGTAATAAATCCAAATAGGCCTAATATCATTTTGGAAAATAACAAACAAAATAACAAATCAGGATCACAGGGATCTGCTGGAGTCTATCCCAGCCATCTCTGAAAGGGCGAAAGGGCAGGAGGGGTACACCCTGGACAGGTCGCCAGTCCATCACAGGGCCACACTCACTCCTATGGGCAATTTAGAATCACTAACCAACCTAACATACATGTTTTTGGACTGTGGGAGGAAATCGGAGAACCCGAAGTAAACCCATGCAAGCACGGAGAGAACATGCAAACTCCACACAGAAAGTCCCTATTTGGCAAAAGTCAGAAGGTGTTGGACTGCTAATTGAAAGATCTGGGTTTGATTCCCTGCACCACAAAGTTTCCACCGCTGGGTCCCTGATCAGGGCCCTTAAACCCTAATTGCTCAGTTGTATAAAAGAGATAAGTGTAAGCCATTCTGGATAAGGACGTCTGCCGTAATGCTGTAAATGTACATTTATACACGCGCTTTAGACAGCTACATCATGCGGATAGACGGTCACACCATTATTCCGTACTCATGTAACTGCCTAGTAGATGAATTCATCTGTTTGAAAAAGAAAAAAAAGAGAAAGAGAAAGAGAGATCACAGGCCATAGAAAGAGTTTTATAATTAATGGGCTGTATTATTTCCCTATGTCCATTTATACATTTCAGCAGCGAAGGCTGTCGTTTCGGCGAAGACCGAGCATCAATCCAGAGTAACGAGCGACCTTAGAGGGGGTGAGATTATGATGAGACATGACCATGCTTTATACGTGCCGTTCTGCTGCCTGGTGTTTTTTGTTTTTTTTTGTCTGAGTCGTTACTCAGTGGTGAGCTGTAAGTTGTGGAACCGGGCGGATTGATATGCTTCTAAATCATTTCTCGGTCCCTCGGACAGCTCTTCGGCTCACTGGCTGTTTGATGGAGCTCCGGTGTCCTGGGTGCTATTTTATTCCTGCCCAAGCTGTGAGTTTCTGTCAGCATTAACGGAAGCGTCCTCCTTTAACCTTTTGCTTAAGACGCCAAAAAATCGCATCGTTTGTATCGGTAACGAGGTTTTTATGGCAATATAGTCCTAATATTTCATTTCTTCGTAGCAAAAAAAAAATCACGAATCAAAGAATAAAATATTAATAAGACGTATAAAAGAGGTATTCAGTTCTTTGTAAAGGTCAATACGTCTCTAAACATTTTATTTAGACAGATAAAAGAGAACAGCGTGTTTAGAGCTGCTAGAACATTCCACAGATCAAGTGTTGAAAAGTAACATTTTCATAAATAAATTATAACAATCGTTAAATAACTTCGTGATGGGATATGAAAAGAAGAACATTGTTGGTTAAAGCCAAACCTCCAGACTCCACTTTCAAAAATCTTGTATAAATATGGCTATTCCTGACTTTAAACGCAGCTTTTTCCAAAAAAATTTGCCAATTTTTTTGCTTCTATTGATATGACAGAGGGGATGCAATAGGGCAGATAGAGAGAAAGCTGGGACCGGAAAGGACCCAAGCCAGGAATCAAACCCGGGTCGCCAGAGCGCAACAACCTCTGCATGTGGAAGCACCAAACTTAGCTTTAAGCCAGAGTAAAAAAATAGCTTTACACTTGTTATTTAGAAGATGAAACTCTAAAACACCCAAAATAGGTAATAATCCCACATCCTTGTGTGATACAATGTGACACTAGAATCTTAGGCTTGAACCCTGACCACAAATTTGGTCACAGATTGATAGGTGAATTCTAATAATCCTTCGCTAAAAATCTGTTGTCTTTGTTCGTTAATTTGATGTGTTCACCGACCGACAATTAACATCTGTTGCCATCATTTTTTTTGGCAAGATCAGAAGCTTTCAGACGCTTTCCTGCAGTGTGACTTTCTCTACGACAACCACCAATCCGTGAACCAATAGACGCGCTAAAGTTGATGAACTCCAATGGACAGAACAGCAAGAAGAGAAGTTTATTGAGTTATGAAGGGTTAGTATGACGTGTCGTCTATGCTAGTTTGTTTGCTGCTAGCTATTGTTTAGCGAGAGAATGCAGATTCATAAATGTGTCATGGAGTTAAAATCTTCTTCTGGACCTCCCCGGGTCCTTTTGTGTGTGTCCATTTTTACATTTATATTCATGCCATTTGGACTGAGCAATTAGGGGTTAAGAGTCTTTAACATGTCACATTATCATGACACATTTCATGACGCTGGGTCATGTGGTCCATGTTCTTCTCGGCAAGCACAAGGACATTAGTATAAGCCTGTGTTGAGTATTTGACAGTACTGTGTTACAGTATAAATATTAATCTCATATTGTGTCCGAGAGAATAATCAACATTTATATTACAGCGCCCACATATCATTCCATTTTTTTCCCCCACAGCTGTCAAATCATTTTTTCATATCGAGCCAGCAGGTCATTGTGTCCTCCAGGTGTTTGTCATCGAACAACTACTTCTCTGCTTTTCTGCCCTCGCTCGCTATCGAACGCTGTCTATTTCTGTCTCTTTACTGTACCGGAACAATAGGTTGCTAATGAAGAGGGAGAGAAGGGAGATGCGGCACGGTGGCTCACCCTCTATATGAAACTGCGGAACCACCGCGAGGTTCTGTCTGAACTCAATCATTCACTGTGCACACAGGGACGCATGGAAAAACGCTGAAGATGGTCATGTGACACTGCGTTAACGTAAGGACTGGGGTTTGAAGCTGAACGGTAACAGAATCTTACGTCAGTGAATATGACGTTGTAAAAGGCTACCGTTTATCCTCAAACTCGCACCCTTTTAACATCCGCAACAATAATAATACTAATAATAATTTTTTTTCAATTTAATCTGAAAGTTAATCTGATGCATCGAAAAGACTTGATTTCAGTATGTTTAATTCTCCAATCAATTTACTGCTCTAAAAATTTGCATTTCGCCGACCGTTTCATGTTCTAACCAAAAGGAGGGGCCTGGCAAAAAAAAGTTTGGGAACCACTGCATTAGACACTGTTCTACTGTTAAAACCATGGGCTCTGCTAATCATGTGGATGCTCATTGACACATATGGCCTCCCTAATCATTGCTGAAGTTGCAGACTAACGTCATGGCAACAGTTTTCCCAAATGGCATTGGTGTCTTTCAGCAGGACTATGCTCCTTGCTACACTGCAAAAACTGTTAGAATGTGTTAAGCGACATGACAAAGAAACTCTAAACACAGCAGAACTCACTTCGATGGAGTATCTCTGGTAATGCTTGTGAGGGAGTAAAGACCATATTTTTTCTAGAGATGCACCCTTTGATCAGCATATTGATGAAACGGTGCTAAACTTTGCCTTAATTTTTGGTCGAGGTGCTAAATGAATTCTCAGCTTCCTCCTGATGCATTGTATTAGACCCCCACACACACACCCACACGCCCGACACATATGTGCAAAGTAATATGTTTCTTTGAAATCTTTTGCCTCAGTCGATTCAGGATATTTGCATCGAGATAGAATTTCTTTCTGAGTTAACATATGTATTAGCCAGGATTTTTTTTTTTTACTTAGAAAAAAGCTTTGTGTTGCTGAAGTGCAACGAACTCATGAATTTATAAAGCATCAGGAACAATTTGCATTATTCAAATCTAAAATTCAGGTTTGGACAGGAACGGAAAAAAAACATGGTTTTGCAAAGCGGGCAAATGATTCTGTGCTCAGAATTTTGACTGGATGACAAATCAGTGTAATAAAATGAAGACAATTTAGTTCCTACAACATTTGATTCAGTGTTTACACCTTTTGATTCAGTTCCTACATCATTCAAATCCAATTCATTCAATTCAGTGTCTACAACATTTGATTCAGAGTGTAGTCCAATGAATTCGGTATCTTCTCCAATCGATTCAGTGTTTACACCTTTTGATTCAGTGCCTGGTCTAATCGATTCAGTGCCAAGTCTATTCAATATGCTACCCATGCCATTTGATTCAGTAACTCTAATCGATTCAGTGCCAAGTCTATTCAATATGCTACCCATGCCATTTGATTCAGTAACTCTAATCGATTCAGTGCCAAGTCTATTCAATATGCTACCTATGCCATTTGATTCACTAACTCTAATCGATTCAGTGCTTTCTTAATTCGATTCGGCACTTGCTCTAATTCAATTCAGTGCTTTTTTTCTATTCGGTACCCACTGCATTAAATTCAGTACCTTATGCATTAGAACCAATACTGAATCAGTACCTACTCTTTTTAATTCAGTACCTATTTCTAATTCTGGCAATAAACCTGTACTCTATATGTCAAATACCAAAGAGCTTTATCCAGGTTATAGTGGCTTTAAAAATTGTATTGATTATTGATAATTGTCTTATCCTATTGGACAAGGGATTTAAGACCAAGAGGACACTTCACTTAAACCCTTCTACCTATTTCTAATGCCAATACTGTTCCATCACAGTATCTGAAATTTAGCCAGAAACCAATGACGACACCTAATAATGATGCATTATAGAAAACGATCATATATTTACGTTTTTCCATTTTTTTCCAGCACTCAAGTTTCAACACCCACATTTTCATGCATTTTCCATTTCATATTGATTTGAGTGTTGCATCTTAAAGGGTCAGGGGGAAAGAGAGAGTGAGAGAGAAAGTAAGTGAGAGATGGCTAGATAGATAGATGTACTCATTTCCTGTGTAATTGGCAGAAATAAATATCTCTCCCGGGGGTGATTCATGAGTGGCTTGGCATGCTAGCAGTCTTTCTGGAACGAGTCTTTGAGTTATCTCTTTCTTCCGCCTTGTTTACCACACACTGCCGTCATTACTTTCACTGCTTCTCCTACGAAGGACAACGAATAAGGGATGGCAGTATTCTAATGAGCCTGTTCCATTAAAGGGCCAAATCCTGCTTCCCGGTAGAAAAAAAAACCCCACCAAAAAATAATAATAAAAATTGAACATTCTTGCCAAGGCAAGTATCTCGTTTATTAGCATATGGTAATGACAGTGTCAGAAAATGACAGAAGAAAAACAAGTCATGACAGTTAAAATCAATGCCAAAGCTTTATTACACAAAAAAAGATAAAAAGACAATTATCAGCACCAGGATCCCACTGAAATTCACAAACTCCATCAGTAAACAGGAAAATAGACTTCATACGAAATCTATATTAAAACTGACTGGATGAGGACGACTTTCCTTTTATTTCTGCCACTGAGGCGACTTGTGTTAAACCCAAGTGCAGTTTTATTAAATATTAAAGTGGGGTAAAATAACAAACACCAACTAAACTAAATAGACTAAACAAACTTGACTTACATTTACAGCATTTGTCAGACGTCTTTATCCAGAGCGACGTACATTTATGTATTGTATACAACTGAGCAATTAGGGGTTAAGGGCCTTACTGGGGGGCCCAGCAGTGGTAGCTTGGTGGTGCTGGGAATCAAACCCTAAGCCACCGCTAACTACAAGTTGTCTCCACAGTGATACAAAGACCATCCACAATCCAAGACAAAACACAAAGGGAACACAAAGGCTATAAATATTAAACAAGGAGGGACACATGACCAAAACAAACCAATGACAAGACAGAAACCACATGACAGGAAGGAATAGGAAACAATGATCACATGACAAGACAGGAAATTAACAAAATGGAAGTATATTCTGGACAATTTCGCAAAGCGTATTTGCAATTGCAATTATTTTCAATATTTACGTTTTAGGAACGCCAAAACTCAAACAAACAAACAAAAAAAATCGCAAACCACTTTTTTTTTTTAAGCCTTACACTGAAACCTATCAATCAGTGTCAGGGGTGGGACTATACCATGGGATGTGTTTGTATCCAGAAGTGACATCACTTACAGTCGACTGCTAGGAGAAGAAATGGCAATAAAACATTTTTATTGTTATGTATGTTATTAATGAATAATTAAAAAAATAAATAATTAGAGTAATTAAATTGTGACAAATGATTTTTTTTTAAATGATTTCGGTGGAGGATGTTAAGATTTTCACGCAACAAGTCGATGGCGCTTCATCCTCTTTTGATTTCCTGTTACACAGAACAGACAGGTTGTCTACACCAACCTCATTAAAATGACAATTCCTTTAGAAACATGTCCACAATATACTTCCATATTTGAGAATTGAGTATCACACAAGTTTTTTTCATTGTGGGTATTGCGACAGACACTGATGTCACAACCGGTCAGGTGCTATTAAATGATAATTTTGTGATAATTATCACATACCCCACTAATCAGCAATCATCCTTGATGTCTTACTGCTGCTCCCACGCTACAATTGATTAAACGCAATTTAAACGCATTTAGCGGATGGCCTTTTCCTAAGCGATGTATAAAAAGTGCTTCGAGTCTCATTAAACAGGTCAATACTGCCTGGCTAAGATCACAAAATGTAACAACCCAATTTATTAAAATGTCAAGTGCAAGTTATCGAGTTTATTCTTTAATCGTCTCCTAAAGACAGTCAGTGACTCTGACAATTATAGGAAGTTCATTTCACCAACTTGGCGCCAGAACAGAGAAAAGCCTCGAGGCAGATGTATCTTGCGTTCTTAAGGGATGGCGGGACCAGTCGAGCGGTACTTGTCGGGCAATGTATTTTTGGATTTATTTAATGTATCTTGGCGTGGAATCTGGGTTGAGGCAGTTCTCTTACAGCGAATGTTAAAACGAATGCCTTCATGTAAAACTGTGGCTTGAGTCACTGCTTGGAGAACTCTCCGAGGTGCTGAATCTTTACACAAACCTAACTGAACACATTCTGACCAATCAGAAACGAGAATTGGAAACTAGGCTTGTTTATATACAGTTAAAAAAAGGTATCTGTGAGAACTGCATGTTTGCTGTCGGGGTGTGAGGAGCGACGGTTCTGACACTGTGTCACTTGTATTGTATTGTACGCCACTTAAAAACGCTGTGGAACTTCAACTGTGAGTTGAATCCAGGTGTGAAGATTTCTGACTCATCCAATGTACAAAAGCACGATGGAGTGAAGAGCAGGGACGAGTACACACGCTTGTTTTTTCTGAAGCGTGAATTTGGTACATATGCAGGGTAGAGTACATCACTTGTAACACACACACTTACAAACACACACAGACCAAAATTCATTGCTGCATACTTAAAGTACAGACATTAGTAAGGAGAAGAAAATTGCTTTATAGGCCTAAATAAAAATAATTTTCATTTATCTTTATTCATTTAGGTAAAGACAAATATATTTAATAGGTATTTTGGAAAATAATGATAATAACAACAATGATAACAGGAACACCAATACTAATAATCATAATAATAATAATACCAATAACAATAATAAGAGTAATAGTAATAATAACAACAATAAAAATAGCAATAACAACAATAATAATAACAACAACAATAATAACAACAACAACAATAACAATAATAACAACAATAACAAAATAATAATAATAATAACAACAATAACAATAATAATAACAATAATAATAACAACAACAATAATTATAACAATACTACTACTACTACTAATAATAATAATAACAACAACAATAATAATACTAATACTACTAATAATAATAAACAACAAATAATTAACAATAACAATAATAATAGTAATAGTAATAATAACAACAATAAAAATAGAAATAACAACAACAAAAATAACAACAAACAATAACAACAACAACAACAACAACAATAATAACAACAATAACAAAAAAATAATAATAACAATAACAACAACAACAATAATAATAATAACAACAACAATAATTATAACAATACTACTACTACTACTACTACTACTAATAATAATAATAACAACAAACAATAATAATATTAATACTACTACTAATAAAAATAATAATAATAATAAAAACAATAACAATAATAATAATAACAACAACAATAATTATAACAATACTAATACTACTACTACTAATAATAATAATAATAAGAAGAAGAAGAATTAGGAAATTGAATAGGTTATAGATTGCAACCTTTTTTTTAACAAAACATTAATTTTGTATTTCTTTTAGTTTTAGTCACATGTATTTTTATTGATTTAAAAGAAAAAAAAGAATGTAAAAATAATAAATAAAGTTGTGCGTATCGGTTATGGGTCACAAACATGCAAATAATCAAACAACAGTTCTTGAATATTATTGCTTTCCTTAATTTGCATTTCTAAACAGCTTCAGAAAAAGCAATCCCATGCTCCCCCATGCACTCCTCTGAGGATATGTTGATGTTAATTTGATTCCTCAGGCCACTGGCAAACATCACTGTAATTAATAAAGCATTAAAACCGCCTGTAAAGAAAGTGACACGTTTTCCTGTGAGGGAAAAAATAACCTCAAGAAACAAGAAGGGTGATTCACAGGCAGCAGACAGCATGACGCCACGGATTCCGTTACCTTCTACATCGTTGCGAGGCAGAGCTAATAGAGCTGCCATTTCTTATTACGTACATAAGCGAGCGGGATTCGTCAGACAGACGGGAAGGTGTTGAGTGTGTGCGGTTTAATCTGTGATCATGAGTTTGGCGTGTGGAAGTCGTTAAGGTGTTGGGCTGCTAACTGGAAGATTGAGGGTTTGAGTCCCAGCACCACCAAACTACCACTGCTGGAATAAGTCCCTTAATGAATTAAAAATGACTATCAATGACTAAACCCGGGTTCAAACTGTGCGATTGTTGCTTGTCAGACTGTACCATCATGGTCCCCATGTCACATTGTAGGATCTCAATAAGCTTTTCTTCGTCTTGTTGAAGATCGGATTCTTTTACACATTTTTTTTTCCGGAATGGTTTGTCCCGTTATTTGCGTCGTCAGGTTTGGCGATTTAACGGTCATCGTAGAAGAAGTCAAACTGCGGGAGAGAATCTGAAATCTTCTGATACTGACAGAATTTCTACAGAGGAACAACACAACAAACTAACCTTCAAAGACAACTGATTTTTAGCTTAGGATGTTAGGAACCTTTGACTCTGATGATGATTAACACAACATCCAATCACTAAAAAAACACCACATTGCATCATAGATATAATACATGTTTTTGCGCTGTGCTGTAATAATCTGTACAGCTAGTCAAGTTATCTAATAATCTGTGCGCATATGCTTGGATGTTGATCTTTAAAATTTCACTTCATTTAAAGATGATTATCCTCTGAACTGAAGATGTTGACTATACTCATCTTTGACATTTAAGCAATTTTCATTCCATCTTATATTCCAGATGGGGTTTAGAGTGCAAGTTCAGCCATGATAAAGTGCCCCTGAAACCGAGAGGAACTTGTCTAACTGCCCACCAGTGGCAGCTTGGCAGTTCTGGGACTTAATAATTTATTCTACCACTATCCCAAATTTCAGCAGCTGCATCAACTATCTGCTGCCTGAAGTGGAAAGTTTTTGGCAGGAAATTGCTTTGTTTTTGACTGAAACTTGTAATTGAAGTATATACAATTTTTCTGTACCGAATTTCTAGGGATAACTGTTGAGTCACCGCCAGTCAGGTATCATTTGAGACAGAAAAAAAAAAATAGCCGCCAGTACGTTCGGTTTCTTGCTTAAAGAAACCAATAACACTGAATTATAGTTATTTAAAATCTCTGCCGTGTGGTTCGCACTTTAAGCTTGCACTTGATTTGATTGCTGGAAAGCTTAAAAGTTACATTACAACACAACATTCTGGTTTAAAGTAGCACTATGTAGTTTTTTTAACCTTTAAATAATGTCTCCAAAATTACATTAGTTCTAGAAAAGTAACCAGACGAATAACCCCACAATTTAAAACCCAAACTCTGAGTTTTGTGATCTGGTCGGTGCACACAGCCCCCTCCATCCTTTACCAGTGGAAGAGTGCGACCTGCTTTACGGCAAAAGTCAAATACTTTACCGGTAGCCTGGGTGCAGTTAGCCAACAGCTAACTATAAGACAAAACAATCGAAAGTAACCAAAAAGGGTTTTGTTGAAGGAAGTGGAATAAAGAGAGAGAGTGTAATCGGACATGAGCCCAAACACAAATCAATATCAGATGCACTTACACTCGATAGTGCGAGCTGAAAGAGGCAACGGATTGCAAAACCGATAGAGACCCAACAGTTTGTACGTCTTGTATGCACATTTTTTTTTACTCTTCTGTACTTTTGAGCTTATTTGTTTAGGTTGTTTATTGGCGCACTATTGGTTAACAGTTTATAACTGTAGGGTAGCTGAGAGACAAGGTAATGATGTCAGTCTCGATAGCTTGTACTAGTTAGCTTGTGCTCTAACTATAGTTAATATAGAGATTTGACATTTGTTATTAGCTCTATTGTCATTGGTATCTCAGACCCACAACTAAACTTAAACATCTGACTGAACTTAGCACTCTAAATGATCAAACGGTTTTGGACTCCCAGCATGATTGACTTACTAAAGATGCTTTTATGCTGATTAGCCCTCAGATAGACATTGATGCAGGGAGGAAAACTTTGATTCTTTTTATGGGCTGGTGCATTTGTAAACAAACAATAAGATGAGATTAGTCTTAGGCTAAAATGATTACATAAAAAAAAAAAAGATCGAACATAAATAGAGGTGGAGCTAGTTATCTGTAGAAACTCGATACAGAAAAATTTCACATACTTAAATTTCAAGTTTCAATCAAAAACAAAGCAATTTTCTGCCAAAAACTCTTCACTTCAGACACCAGATAGTTAATGCAGCTGCTGAAATGCCTCAAGTGGCACAACAGAAAATTGTTGTTTAAGTAGATACTATTGAGTTAGTTAAAATTGGTTAATGTTAAACAATTTAACCAGAAGGAACAATGTTTTTCAATCGTACGAGGGGCTCTCGGGGAACTGGTAGTGCGGTAGTTAATGTGTTGGACTGCTAATTGGGATTCGATTTCCAGAACAACCAAGGTACCACTGTTGGGCTCCTGAGCAAGGCCCTTAACCTCCAATTGCTCAGTTGTATAAAAAGATAAATGCAAGTTGGTCTGGATAAAAATGTCTGCCAAATGCTGGGAATGTAAAAGTGATCATATGCATACCTCTTAAATAAATAGGAGGTCATTGAGAGACACATACTAGGCCCTTGGGCAAGGCTTTCAATCCTCAACTGCTCAATCGGATCAATTAGTTAAATGCAAGATTCCCTGGATTAGGGTGTCTGCCAGAAATGCAATGTGTCTGATGCCTGGTTGTTGGATGGAAATTGGACTAATTGAGGGGAAAAAAATGGAGAAAATCGGTCTTGTATAAAAAGAACCCAAGCAACATTTGTGTGAGCTGAACTATCATCAAGTCTGAGCTGAACTATCAACACCTTTTCAAATGGGTTGGATCATACTGCAATTAAAAAAAACCCAAAAAACAAGAACTGTTTACCAAACACCTTCAATAATCGTGTCATATACCGAACATTTGTTCTACCAACAATAGATCTAAATTACCCAATAATATAAAGCAATAACAACAATTGTGGTGACAAGATTGCTAGAAAGGTCGAGGGCCTCTTTTAAAGCCTGCAATCACAGTACGACCTTTCGCTTCATGATCGCTAAGCCTGATTACCGAAGATTACTTACACGACTTAATACTTATATACTCTCATTGCTATCTGGTACACAATAGGATGAGCTAAAGTGAAAACTGAATCATGCAAATAAGAGAGAGAGTGTAATTCCGCTGGGGGGGAGGGTGAAGGGAGCATGCATACATGGCGACAAGGCATCTAAACCAATTCATAACCACTTTGTGAAAGCTCATTGCGCTCACCCTCATTATGAAATCGGTGATTAGGGTAAACAGGAAGACGCATCAAAATTTCAAATTGACGCTTGGGGTATGGCATACAAATGAGCGTCGACGAGCAAGCATCTATTAGCGCGGTAAAGACGTTAATGTGTTTGGCAGCCTGTGAAAATCAGGCTTGTGCGCCTGAAGGAATACAAAAGCAAGGCTTCAATGCTTTATTGGTTTAGCAGTGCTGGACCAGGGCCAAGGAAATTGTAAAGGACGTCCAACCTTTTGAACAATGAATGTGTCTCTCCAATGAGCCTAACGACAAACATAGCAAATGACAAGCTTCTTGCTGCACTCCATTCGAGCCCTCAATCAGGACTCGCCTATACATCGCTTCTCACTATCTTTACTGCACAACACCTACTTTTTACTAGAACCAACAATCTGCATTCATATAAACAGTACATACAATATACTGTCCATTCTTCCATACACACTTCCCTTTCCCTTCTGTATAGTTAATTCCATTTGTATTGTCATAGTACTTCAATTCTGTTCTTAATATATATTAATTGATTCTGATTCATACTGTCAGTATAAGATTTTACACTGTTCTGTTAAGATTTTTCTGCAAATGCATCATCTTGTTTCTTGATGAAGTACTTAAGACAATGTCATCGATTTTTGACACACGTTTAATACATAATACATGATACATGATAGCTAACACTTCTTGTTCCTCCCTAACTCCACTGGCAGAATTTTATCAGAGGACAAACAACTGATCGCAGCATCTGTTCATCTGTTGGTGAACATGTTAAACTAGCGAACAAAGGCAACAGATTTTAGTGTTGAATTATAGGGATCTTTTAGGAATTCAAAATTTGTCTCAGATGAACAAACTGTCGCCAAAATCACAGCGATAAACCCGACTTTAGTTTTGTATTTTTATTCTGTGACCAAGTAAGACAGAATCAGAATGTATGTTGATAAAGACTTTAAAGCACTTCAAAAAAAACTGCAATGTTTAGCGTTAATTAAATTATGATGTTGCTAGACATGCACCCGTTTCATCGCTGCACCTGCAGTGAGACTTTTTATTATTTTATATCATCACCCTCTCTCTATCTAAAGTCTAAAACAAATCCAGTGAAAAATAAATAAGGAAATCTGTCTGGTCTAAACAAATTCAATAGCTAAATCGGAAATTCTCCAAACGTTCCTGGTGAAATGTCCATTAACGATGCTTTTAACGGACTCCTTTAAAAAAAAAAAAAACATTAAATAAGCATGGCTTAAAATATTATATTTATCAGCTGGCAACAATAAAACATCTTTGTTAGCCTTTCAGAAGTAAGAGGTTTCGAGGACAAGCAAAGAAGACGGGATGCCGGAAAAAGTAATTGTATATGTCACATTAGCATGTGAGGAAGACAAGAAAAAAGAAAGTTAAGAGAAAACCTTTTTCTTATTATGTAGATATTTTATCCTTTGCCATTTGACACAAATGCAGCTCAGTTACAAACTTTTTTGATCCTCAGGGCTGAGAGGATTTCACGTCCTTTTTTTCTCTATTCCAACAAGAAGGTATTAATGAGACAGTTAATAAAAGACAACAAGAACTGCCCCTGGGACAATTACACTAATTAATCATAATTAAACTAACTTCAAATGACTTATCTGATATTGCAGGCACGCTAGCCTCATTAGCTGAAAATCATTATATTAGGTAATGGTTATAAAAAGTGCTAATTAATATTTTCTTTTAATTAATCAGTTCAATTATTCAACTTCATCGTTCATCATTTAGTAGAAGCAGCATTATTATTGCCACCATATCAAGAAAACTCAGGGTTGGTTATAGTATGGTGCCCCTGAAGCAGGGAAAGATGCTTGGTTTTTGGTTGGCAGTCATCATAGGGGACGCAGATGTGCAGCTGTCTGAAATCTATTGACACTGCGAGAATTACATCAGACGAAAAAAACTGATTTTAACAGCTTTATGTGTAACCTTGAGAACGTTTAGAAATTAAAGCATGGGCATGACAAACCTACCTATTACTTTATTTTTGCGGCTTGTAGAAAGGTCACTTCAGATGAAACAATGCAGATCTCGGAAGGCACAAGGCCTTTCCACATAATATTGATTTTGCCCACTGAGGAGGAAGGAAAGAGAGAATGTAAGGTTGAGCAGGCTTTTGATCTCTGCCTCTGATCCTCCAAACGCGAAGAGCAGCTTGAGACACAGCAGGGGATCTATTGTAATGTAGCACGTTTATCCGTCTCTTGCGACCATGTTTTTATATCTATCAAGTTTTGATGAATAGTTTATGCTGATTTAAATGCAAATAGTCATCATGGAAATTAATGAATTCAAAGGGAACACATACAAATCTTTGGAATATATAATGAATGAAAATGCCAGGATGCAAGAGTTCTATGAAGTCTAAACATTGTTACACACAAAAAATCAGTTATTCATCACACTAACAAGCAAACAGTATAGTAGAGTAGCCCAGCAAGCTGTATTCGTCGGTAGGTAATCATTCTGAAAATTTATAAATTCATTTATTTACTGTCAGTGAATGGGCACAAGCTCAGCGACAATCTTCCGCTGTCACCCTATTAGTTTCTGGTTTAGTCTCACATCGTACAGAATGTCAGTCACGCATTGATACTTGGTCCTCTGCTTTAACAAGGAATTAAAACAAACTCTACATATTGCATTATTTCCACAACTACAAGGGCAAGTAATTTAATCTAATATAGTGTGTCAACAGCTAGTGGCTAAGTTAGTTAGCGACATGCTTCAGATTGGTTTAGTTCTAAATAGCTCTTACAATCTATTTTACCAATGCAAGCCATGGCAATAAGCTCTCTAAATACCATAACAAAATTAATAGAAGTTGGTAGATGATTCGTAACGTACCACATAATAAAGTGATTGTGTTTAACAAAAAAAATCCAAACAAACACCACCTTTTTTTTTCCACTGTGAAAGGTACCACATGATTACTTTTTTAAACAGGTAATTATCTGGATTCTAAGAATTACTAATACTGTAATCATAAAAACACTTTGACGTCCTTTCCATGACATTCTGGCCATTGTCTTCGTAATCAATCTTTTAGAATAATAACCAAATAAATTTACTTGAGGCCTTTAACTAAGACATTAAGTGATTATTATTAATCTTTGTCAAAACTGCATCCCTTCCAAAAACATTTTGCATCTTCGTGAGCTACATCTGAGTATAACAGGCTTCAAATTGTAGAGAACTTGGCTTCTCCATGACAACAAGTAAGACCAACTACTGTACTGTTATGGTTGAGGCGCTGAAGCTGAAAAACACAAAGAGCGGCTTCTAATAATACCATCATCAGAGATAATTAAGTCCAACAGGAACATATGCATAACAGGTGTGTTAGATCTGGCTTTGTGTATCAGAAAATTATCTTTTAATGTAACACACCTAGTGCAAATATCTGCAGCAAGTAGGTGGTCGGATATTATATCGAAGTGTGTTAGACTGTGTAAAGGAACTTAGGGTTGGAAGTCCTAGGTTTTGGGATGTTTTTTGGTCATTGCCTAATGAGACACCCTTGGTTAACTGGGCCGTTACTTTTCGAGGTCTAGCACATAGAAAGAAGCAGCATTAAGGATCATAGATGACGTGTCTTGTACAATCACGTCCCCAGAGATCTCCGCATCCACTTATGAGCCTTAAGATGAGTTATAGCTATGTGCTGACAGGGATACAACCAACTAGGGTGTCAGGAAAGGACAATAACCCGACCCAGGTAGATTAATGAATGGGCTGTTCAAATCTATCCCAAAGCTATATCTACAAATCATGTCAACACATTTGGGCCACAAGCAAGCGCTCGTATCTGGGAATGGACATCTTTAACGCAAGATTCAACCATTTTTCCCTGTGTTTATTTTTTGTTCCAGATTGCACGAGTTGATCCCAACAGAACAATACTTAAGAGTGGGAATCTCTAGAAAGATTATAATATAAAAATTAGTATGATGACTAACAAATTTGCCCAAAATTTACTATAGGAATGTTTGCAGAAAACATATTTTAGTGCCTGAACAGTACAGAATTCGTAAATAAAGTTACTAGGATGAACACAGAATATGGATTACAGTTAGTTATTGAACCAAATCCTCAGTATCCAGGTGAGATCATCCAATGGGTTTAAAAGGGTGAAACTATTTTTTGGAAAGAGAATTGCATCTTTACCAGACACTATTATTCACAATGACTAGAGTGTGAAGGCCCAGAAGTGGCTGGTGGTGCTGGAAATTGAGCCCACGATCTTCCGATCGGCAGTCCAACAACCCAATCACTGCAAGCTGCTGAATGCAAGACAAGAATCATGACGACTCAATCAGTCTATTGCTTTTTTGGAAAATCAAAAGACACCCTGAACAAAGTGTCAATGCAATGCAGAACACAAGCGTACACTTGTACACACAGACAACTTAAAGATGCCTACAATGCATGTCTTAGGATGAGGGGGAAAACAGGGGAAATGGTAGCTTAGTGGTTAAGTTGTTGGATTGCTAATCAATAGATCAGGGTTCGATTCCCAGTTAAAGAGATAAATGTAAGTCGTTCTAGATAAAGGCATCTGCCAAATGCCATAAATGCAAGTAAAACCATCAAATACCTGAAAGAAACTACTAAAGTACATGCCAGCTCCATGCACATAGAGTCAGTAGCAGGAACCAAACCCCTAACCACAAAGGTGTAACGCAAACATGCTAACCATTATATATTGTCCGATATGTTACAAGAGCTCATTTTAGACTGCTGGCTCCATACCGTTAGGAAAACAAAGTGTATTCTTCAAAAATGAAATTAATTCCTTACCTCTCAGCCTTTAGCTGGCCATCTGACTTTGTAATGGCATGAAGCATTTGCACGAATGAGGAGCTGCATTCCTGATGTGAGGTTACTGCAGAAACCGCTTGGCAGTTCTTTAGATTATTGGTCATATCACATAGCTGATTGCAGGGTCTGTAAGCAATTGGATATTGTAGGTTTTGTTCTCGTAGCCCATGTACCCATATTAGATTTGCAATAAAAACACATCAGCTTTAATTTGTTAACTCTATTTACATGTATATTGAATAGTGGGAAATTGGATTATGGCATTCTTAAATCCAACCGTATTATAGATGTCGAATTATCTACAAGGACAGCTGCTCTGACAATAGCACAGACTCACAGACTTATATTTCTGCTACTCGTTCTGTGTGTTAGTCGTGTTATAGTAACATCTTACAGCTGTAAGTCAGCAAATTTTATTGATAGATTTTCAGTTCACTGACATGATTGTTTCTGTACATGGCAAAGTTTACATTTTTCAAAGAAAATAAGACCCACATTAAATGAGTTAACATTAAATTTAGATTAACTTACAGTGAACCTAAAGGTTACTTTTGGAAAGAACTGAGGAATATTATAAAATAATTGTTAGAATAATAAGGTATTCAGCAATTACTGCTTCAGTGAATGGAAAAAAAAAACCGGTTTGACAGAAAGTTTGCAAAATCCTTGGGTGTTGCTATGGCAATATACTTATGGCCAAAGGCATGAGTGTGGCCACCAGAAGCCCCCCCAGAGTATATTAAAGGAACCCACAATATTATGTTAACGTAATGTAATGCATGCACTGCCAGAGCTAAATAACTTTATAATATTGTCCTAAAATTCAGAAAGTTTTAAAAAAAGGTGTTCGTTGTGCATTTAGTACCAATTTTAATTAGGTTACTAAATAAAGTGTTCATGTTTTATTTTTATTTTTAAATGGCTAGAAGCCTATTATGATAACACCCAAGTGGTAAATCAACCAAGGCAGCAAGCAGATGTTTGGTTTAAATGTTAAGACTGTTTGTCTGTTTTCTGGCCTCGGCTCTAGATTGTTACTGATCTTTTTTTTTACCTGCGAGTGATAACTAAAGCCTTTTTCAAATCAAATGGGGACTGTCCTGTTTCAAAAGGCCAGAATTTCTCTTAAAATCTCAACAATGATATTGTGGTCCATACAAAGTGCAATTCCAGACTTATAGCATTATGGTTACAAATGTTGAGCGTGTTTTCCTATGCTACCTGTTATTACATCGCCACAGAGCTATTTTGTGTTCCTCAATAGAGTTAATTGTAGCCTAGTGTGAAGATAAAGAGCTTTGTGATTGCATTGTACAATAATGACAACTTGCCTGAGCTACCTTTTAAAAAGATATTTTTCGAGCCTCATCATTGGTTTGCCAAATTGAAAGCAGATCTCAGAGGACAGGAATAAAGCAAGCTGCAGCTCTTAACTGAAGTCTTTTTTATCTTTTTCAGCAGAGCTTAACAGACAAAATGAGGTGTGTTAGATAAAACACATCTTGGAGTTTTTATTTATCTATCCTATTATTTCAGTTATTCTTTATTCATCATATTAAGATGGATATCAGTTTTGGTAAGATACAATATGTCCAAAATGTTGAAGAATTATAATTTAAAATTATATTCTTAAAACAAGTGGTTTTAAATACAACAAAAAATACCAAAAAAGATCTTTTATATCATATAATAGATCTTTTTCTATAAAAAAATATAAAAGATTATGGTAAAGCTGATGTGAATGTTTGGCTTCACGTTAAATGGTTCTTTATATCATTTAGGGTTTTTGACTATTATAATTTTTTTATACACGATATACAGAAAATACACTAAAACAAATTTACATACAGAACAAATTTATTTCAACAAAAACAGCAATGTGTTTATACAGCATTGTTAATACCAATGCTTTTTCTTATTTCTTTTAGTGGAAGTTCCCAGCCCCACCAAGCTGCCACTGCTGGGCACCTGAACAAGGCTGTTGGATATCTGGAATGTGACATAAATGTAAATCTTTCGTTAAGGTTACCATAGCCAATTAAGAGGTTTTGCTTACTGAAAAAAAAGTAAAAAAACAAATAGAGATTTTTTTTCTCATCTGGTAGAATTTAACTAGCTTCGAACAATTTTTGACAAGCTCTTATATTATTCAACACATATTCAGAACCCCTGTAGCCCCCCCTTTTTTACATCAGAAAATCAGAAGAAAAAAAATCTCATAGAAATCAATAAAGGCTAATGAAATCATCACAATGCCAAACTCACCACAGCACAGAATGTCTCACACATCAATATCTCCAGTCGAGCAGGTACTTTTCATTCGGGTTTAATGAGCATGTGTCTGGTTCAATTTAGATATTGCATTTCACACTATGCAAACATTGGTATTCTGAGGCAAAAATGCATAGCACTGTGAATTAATTAAACATTATTGCGTTAAACATCATGAATTTCTAAGGAGAACCCTTTTTTTTTTTTGATAAAACCCTTGTGTACTGTGTATGGAACAAAGTATAAATGACGCAGAGATTATTCAACTGTGGATAAGTGCATAGCTGGAAGTGAGACCACTGTGTGCGACACGGCTTCATATATCCATCACTGACAAAACAAAATCCGGTGCCATAAATAATAATACATAAAATGTCAAGCAACAAGTATATTGGTTATGGTTAGTCTGTGTGTTAAAGAAGAGTAAATGCTTAGGCAATGCTCAACCAAAAAAAAGAGTAGTATTTCATTTACAAGAAAGTGATGTGTCTCTTTGACCTTACACATTTTGTTAAAATGAATATAGCTGCTACAACACAGGCAACAAAATAAAAGATACAATAAGTGATTTTCTGGTTAAAAATCTTTTTACATCCCAAAGCAATCTAAGTTAAGTGGTCTGAATTTATTGTGTATCTCTAATCCGTAGGAGGCGTAGGACCAAGAAATGTTTGTCCAATTAAAATGTTCGGTCCACTGTTTCGTAGTCGTCGACTACAGGAGTCAAAGGGTCTGAAAAATTATGTCATGGTTACAGTATTTCTTTTGGACAGGTAGAAATATGGTGTCGTTTGATTTTGGTGTGTTTTGATAGTAACATATAAAAAGTTTCCTCACCGGTGAACAACACATGTATTTTAGTAATGTCTTTTCCGGTCGTCTAGTCTGTGTGCATTTATGGCTTTGGGTGGCTTTCGCGGGGAGGGTGAGATGTACACTTTCGGTGCTATCAGGAATGCTGCTCTGCCCCAGGATATCTAACATATATAACATAACGTAGTTTAATGTAAAAACAAATAATAAACATTAATCCTCCTTACTAGATTCGATAAATTGTGACTAGCACCCCCTTCCTTCAAACCAAACTGCCTACTTTAATGAGCTCCAACCAGGAACAACAGCTGACAGATACACAGTTCCAGCCAAGTTCCACCATGACATCAGGGGTTCAATACAATTTTTCAGTGGAATTCTAATAAGCCAAAAAGGGTGACTTAAGGTAGGTTACATATTTATTCTTGTCACGTCTGAGCAGTTCTGAGTCGCAGAAAAACTGGCTTGTTTTTAGAGTTTACAATCATACTTTAATTCCTGGACACGACCATTAGTCTAACTTACACTGGATAAATAAATTGGAAAAATCAACAGAACTACAGGAACAAGAACTAAATTTAAAAACACTCACTGTTTATCCGCAATTCATTTAGAGGCCATTTAGGCCACACGCTGCATGTTCTGTACTGTATTTTCGATGTACGATGTGTTTGTAAACCAAATGCAGATCGATTATGTGCAACTTGCTGATTTGAAATGTTTTTCTAGAGCAAAAAATAGCATACAACAACCGTTGTGGTGTAATTACTGCGTGTTAGTTTTTGATCTGAACAGAGTGTTCAGAGTGTGTGTGAACAGAGTGTTCAAATGACCGCATTGTAGAATAAATCTTTTTTTTTTTTATGGTGAGTTAAATTTTTTGCCTTAAATCTGAGCGTGTTCCAGTGTGAAAGACAACAAAATCAAATCATCGATTCCACAAAAGTTATACAATAAAACTAAGAATTTGAACAAAAATAAGCAATAAAAAAATTGTTAGTTTTAGTTTTAGTGATTTTGCGTGTGTTGCATTGATACACTTTTTGCATAAATTTGTGCTGTAAAGGTTCTCCCACAGTTGCAAAAAATTTACTATAGTAGTTAATGTAGTTATTTGTTTATTTGACTATAGTAGGGTTACTATAACAAGTGTAGTAGAATTACATAAATGATCACATCGTTTAAAAACACTACAGCATTTACCACAGAAAATGTTACTACATGTTCTATAGTACATGGTTAGTTACTCTACAATACTATACACTGGTGATTTATCATATGTGTTTTACCACATTTTGGAGAACGTCTAGTTTACATATCAAACGTTCCTGATAGATCACAGATCACAGCGTACGGATCTTTACAATATTTGGACCTGGATTCAACCAGCTAGAGATAGAAGTGTGTGTGGTCTACCTTTTTTTCACACTATTCAGGATTCATCTGCCTGCTTTGGTCTCTCGTCTTTTGTCTTCGTTCTAAACACCACTGAATTGACACTGAAACCCCAAACCTGTTAATCTCCAGAAAGATTCACTTAATTCTTTCCGAGCGACTTTTTAGCATTATTGTCATCAGAATTAAATCAACTAAATCAGTCGCTCTATTAAGATAGGGTCATTTTTGGATAATCGGCAGGTAGATAAGATAGAAGCTTTCAGTAAAGGTCTATTATAAAAAAGAAGCTAGGGTCATTAAACAGCATAAAAGAGAGGCCATGTTAAAGGAGGTGGAATAATGGATGGTGTTCTGCATCCACCATTTTTCGCATACCAACAAAAATCCCATTTAGGGACGTTTAAGATAATCACTTTCGATCTATCTCTATTTAGCTGAGACTGGCAAACAACAGGGCTTGTCCTTGGCGTAAAGATTTCAATGCACTTGGGAAGAAATGTGTGAACAACAAGGGGCTTGCTAAGACTAGCAAAAAATTTCACAACCTCAGAAACTTAGCAAGGTCTTTTTGTCATCCAAACTGATGGGACGTTTCCAAAAATACGAAAACATGAAGCGTTTGAAGTATGAAGTATGAAGTTTGATTAATATAATATAACATTTAATTTCTGTCATATTGAATAATCTTGAATAGTCTAAAATATTCCTTTCTTAGAAATGTCTGGTCTGTAGATATACACCAAGTCTGGGGATTCATGATGAGTTGCTTTTAACTGAAAAAATTACCATAAATGCAGGTAACTGGTTAAGCCACAAACAAAGAACCTGCTACAAAAGGAAACAACTCATAAAAAAGTGTTTGTGGCCTAATTTAGTCTTTGTTTAGTGTTGTGGGATAGTTTTGCATAGTTTCCAGTATTGTCAGTTCATTACACTAAACCGGGACGAGAAAATCGTTCCTTTTGAGTCCTGAAGTTTCATCCACAAATCACCAAAAACCTCTGTTTCATCCACAAATCACCACAGGGTTCTCCAAATAACATAAAACCTTTGCTGGCCTTAAATTTTCTTCCACTTGTTTTCCATCTACTCCGGTCCTCCCCACTGGTTCAGGTTGTGTTTAGTCAATCAGAGGCTAGGAGATACCAAATCACTATTTCCTCCCCCCACTCTACGCTTATTTTAAATGGTATCTTCCTGCTTCTGACTGACTGAACACACCTGAACCATGTAATCAGGAGAATTCAGGGCAGAAGTAGCTGAAAAACAAGCTGAACAAAGTAACTTATAGAACATGGGTTGCCCAGCTCTAAACGTTTATAATTCATGTTCTAAATATATCTATTGCTTAAAGTGCTTTATTAAAAAACTTAAAATAAATTGAATTATGATTTGATCTAATTAAGATTTTTCAGTCTTGTTACGCTCAACAAAATGTAAGAATACACACTAGAGAAAAGAAACAGGAAACGCGACCTGTTAAAATATCCACCCGCAGCCATGTGACCAACAATTTTAGTTTTTACATAAAATTTGTCTGACAATATTACTACTAGTCTGCATTTTAATAACAGAAGTATTTCCACTCTTGGTGATGTTTGGCAATGTGCTGACTAGCTGTCTAAAATTGATTTGCCATTGAACGTGACCTCTGTGTAAACGCAGCCCAGGTAGCCTATTAACCTCAAGCAGACGTGTTGATATTGTCAACATGGCAGATGGGTCAGCCCGCTCGACTCTCATATTCGATCTGGTCTGTTCTCATAGCTGCTCTAAAAACCTCTCTTAATCGTAGCTATGAACTGACTGAGTTATCCAGGTCTATTTATTAGACGGAAATGTTTATTTACAGCAGAGGAAGCAAGATGGTACAACAATTCAACAGTTATATTAACGTTAGCTTCTCTTGGTATATTAGCATCATTTCCATTAAGGAAGAATAAGAAGAAAAGCAGGAGGAGAAAAGGGTTAAAACTTGTCTAAATGCAAATAGTTTGCCGCCACAAAACTCTCTGTTACATACAAGGTGTACAGTATATAGCAACATATAGATAAAATGTTCTATACTTGTTTAACAACCAGGTTGTTGGAAAATGTACTTATGACTTTACAAACATGAAAACAGTTATAAAGACATGCAGTGGTTTGGATACAAGCTTTGCCTTATATCTCTGGGGTTGGGAAATTTGATTTCTGCCTCTTCCCCATGCTCTAGGAGTTTCCTTGGCTTTCCTCTCTGTCCAAAGACAAACGTTTAAGACTTGGCATCTCCGAATGGTCCTCAGTGTGTGAACAGGTGTGTGTGAGAATACGCCCCACCTTGTGTCCTAACTGTCCTTGGAAGGGCTCCACATTCAATGTGACCCTGTGTAGGGAAAATGGTATCGCAGTAGTTTAGAGTGATGGACGATCATGGGTTTAATTCCCAGCAACATTAATTGCATGAAACAGAAATTAGGCATTTAATTGGGTATTGTAATTTTAGCACGCTTTTCTTACTGTTCCGAAGAAAATAACCATTGGGTATCTGTGATAGGCTGAGATGCACTGACAACATTAAAACGGGCATCTGGTCTTGGTGCTGATTGTTGACTGCTAATCTAACGGATTGACATCATATTATCTGGAGTATAATTACTGCTGCCAGCAAGGTGAAGAAAGTGATGGATGAGTTCTCCTTGTCTATTTCTATTCTCCGTGGAAACTGCAGAAATATTTATGACTTGCATTGCATCTCACAGGGGTAATATCCAGTCTATAATCTGTATTTGTTTAGCATTATGAATATATGTGGTTACATTGTAAAGTCTGTGGGTTTGACAGGGTCGGATGAGACAGGTGGACAAAAAGACACTCTGTACCCAGACCAGCTTGGTATAAGCAAGGTAATGTGGCATCACCTTGGCCCAAGAGGACAAAATCATCAAAAACAGGAAGCACGACCGATTGGTATCTGTCAACAAAAGCATTTTTTGGTTAAATTCAATACACATTCTAACACCATGGCCACTCAAATACACAACCCAAACCCAGACCTCTTCAAATGAAATATAAACTCAATCAATCAATTTATGCCCAGAAGCTCAAGGAAAAAATAAAGGTAGAAATGCCAACATATGCACCATGTCACATCCACTCAAGTGATTCATTTTTTAAAATGCCACTTATAGCGTTAGGATGGATCCGTTTTGATTTATATGTTCTAAAATACATCTGCTTTTTTTCAACACTAAAGCTCAATTACCAAACGCTTTCCGCTTTTATGTTGCTTCTTCCTGGAATCCAGTTATGATTCTTAAGAGGCACAACTAGAGTAGAACCTTCATGCAAACTTCCTGCTCTGGGCTGCAGCGGTCGGTCTTGTACTCCGATTTTCATTGTTGAATGTTTGATTGTGTAATTGGAGTTAAATGTTCCGTGATCTGTTTCGAACTTTGCTGATTTATCAGTTGCTGTTTGGATCCAGATGCATGTTGACAGGACATTACATGTTGACAGGACATTACCTTTACATTTACAGCATTTCTTCTTACATTTATCTATTGTTTCTCTCTACACAACTAAGGGGTTAAGGGTCTTGCTCAGAGGCCCAGCAGGGGTAACTTGGTGGTGCTGAAAATCGAACCCTGGTCTTCCTATTAAAATCCAAAACTTTAACCACTGTGCCAACAGTTCCCTGTTTTTTAAATAATAATATGATGAGTACAATAAATAGTCACTCACTCTGCCATCACCCAGATGAGGATGGGTACCCTCTTGAATTGCGACACACGTTTTCAACTTTACCACATGCTTCAGATGCGGACATGCTTTGTATTGGACTTGCCGCTGCCGATACTATCTTGGATAAGAAATCTAATCTCCTGGGCCTCCTGCTGGCTTTTGGATGAAGGCAAATGAAATTCCTTACTACATTAAAACAGCTAAAAATCCATGGCTGCAATATTCTCGTGGTGGAAAATAAACTCTTATCGTAGCTGGTTATGAGCAGGACAGTGGGTGTTCCATGAGTGCTCCGGGCATCATACAGCAACAACAGTGTTGGCAACAGCTTCGATATACGGCCGTCAGTGTCCACTTTAAGACACCTACGGGATCCATCTACTGGAACCTGGATGGGATCTTGGACTGCACTGGCGGTAGGTTGCGAGGCGGAATCCATAAATCACAGAAAGGTGTGTGTAACTGCAAAATTGATTAATGCTACAGCCGTTAAACACACACATGGGCAAGCATACAAATGACCTACTAATTATGAACAACTTATAGAGTTTAAATACATTTAATTTACTTTGCAGTAATATGCAATACATAAAATACGGAAGCAATAAAACCGACATTTTGGCTCATCTGCATTTAACAATTTTATCCTAACATTTATAGACTGCATTTAAGGAGTAAATTCCGAGTTTTAAATTCAGGGGTTTTGTGCACAGGGACATTGTCAGGCTGGTTTGTGTCTCTTAGTTTCACTGAGGGAGAAACTGCAAAGCTGCAGCATACAACTGTGTGCTTCCACTGTGTGCTTTTTATGCCAACAGCTTGGAGAAAAAACAAAAGATGGATGTATTGTATATTCATATTTAACAAAAGTGTAAATATTGAAGATATATATAATATAATTTTTTTAACCTGCCTTGATTTTTATTTTATATAGATTTTTTGAACCACCAATAAATTTGTCACACATCCTTACGGATAAGAGATGCAATCTAAAGTAGAGACTGACCGATAATTGACTTTTACCGATATTCATCCTGATATTTACATCTTAAGAGTCATTTGTATTGTTTTCAATGACAGAGTAAGTATGACAGTATTGATAAAGGAAAATGCCTGCCTAGTATAGGACTGTTATCATTGTGCTGAAAACAGAAGTGAAACAATAGATAAATCAATATCGCTCTGCATATCGGTTATCGATAAAAAAAAAAAAATCAATAGCATTTGATCTTCAGTCAAAAGTACCCTATACAATACTTTCTTATTTACAAAACACAAACAAGCACAATTAGGATGACTTACGAGCCCTTACTCTGCGATCCATATTTCACATACGAAGTACAGTTTTCTTCAGGGTTTCTCAAGTCTCATCGGTTGGCCTGAGGCAGGTCCAGTAGGATTGATTAAAGAGTGTCCCGCAGGGCCTGATTCTTTATCGTCCCCCATCCATCAGCGTGTCCGGAGGGCGTGTGGGAGGCGGTTTGGGGTTTTTCGCTACAGGATTTCGGTGTTAAAATGAGTCTCAAATTTGGCTCAGCTCCCAAAGTGGTGCAGGGGATGGAAAGTTTAAACATATGAAACTTTAATATATATATACGTCAATCAATACTATTGCCTCAAATACATAATATATGAACAGCTGAACTGGTTTAAGCTTTGTTAAAAAATACTTCGGCTGTAGAATTTATCACCAAGTGACTTATAGAAACTCAGAAGAAGCAATAAGAATTGCAACAATTTTTTTTTTTTTGGTTAAAGAAAAAAATTACATGCCAATCCTGCAATCCTTTTCTTTCGGATCAGATTCAGCTGCAATTCTGCGGTATTAAAAATCCATGAACCCCATTTAATACTTTAGTTTGCTTGTTGGTTGGTATGATTAAAGCCAGGATTGAGCTCATACAAAGAGAGTGAACATAAATGAAGATTAAGTAGTATAGAGTGCTAGAAATATTAATGACATTGAGACCGTAATTACGACTGATTAATCAAGACATGCATTGTTAATGTCTTCTTGTCTGCTTCAAAAACGCAACAGGATACTTTAATATTTACTCCAAGCCACGAGTAAAAAATTAATTTGCAACATTTTTTCCAAGAATACATGCATCAGTATGCATAGGTATCCATGCCTACTATCGTTTAGTATACTAGAAGGTTTTACTAGTATAGTGTCATGAATCTACAAAATAGTTCCTATAATTTTTTTGATGTACATCGACTGCAATCAAACCTATTTTGGAATAACAGTCTGAAAAAAGTCATGTTATTAAAAAATGACCATAAATCCTGCATTAAATCTAAATATATATTTATAAACCAAAAATATTTCATAACTGCAAACTAAGACAAATCAGCTGATAGAGGGGATTCGTCAGCAAAGGGTTTCACTGAGAAGCTGAGAAGATCCTCAAAAGTCAGATGAATCAAGACAACCATAAGTCGGACACTTCATATGGAAGCCATGGGAAATCCTGCGTAGGTGTTAGTAAATACACAGATCTTTAGGGCTGATGGGATTAGAACCTTTATATGCATTGGAACAATGTGGTATTTTTGGTACTGCTCATGACCCTAACAAAAGCATTCCTGAAATGAAGCATGGTGGTGGTAAATGAAGTATATATCTAACCTTGCCATTTAATCCGGGAAAAGTTGTTTTGTATTATGTTGAGGTATTTATAATTTAAGATTGATTGGCATTTCTTTTCAAATTAAATCCCATCTGGTGTTTATGCTTTTTTACCAATCCAATTTTCACAGGTCTGGTGAACGCATTGCATTATTGGGTTTTTAATCAAAACAGTCCACATTTAACAGAACACATTTAAAAAATATCAGTGTTATGCAAAATGAATTCTAGTTTCTAGTAAAATGAGCATTAATTCGTCTTTAAACACCACACAAGGGTTAAGATGTTATGATATTGTTTGGTGTTCTTAAAATGGTACCTATAACAAACTCAGGCCCTTTAAAAAAAGATGTTTTTTATTAATTCAAAATCTTTCTGTATAACTCCAAGTGTGGAAACTCACAAAGTTTCGAGACACGGCAACAGACGGCAGCACAAGGCTCAATGCCATCTTCCAACTGTTGGCATGTCTTTGGCATTTGATATCCCTTCAGTGAATCTTTCTTGGCTGTTTTAAACCTCATGGGATGCAGAAAGGTCAGAAAACCAGGCTAAAAAATTAAAATAAAGGAAAAATTGAGCTTATAACATGAATATTTATCCTAATGGAAAGGATTGTGGTAACTTTTATAGAGAAGACACAGTACATGTAAAAGGGGGTAGTGGCGGCTCAGACAGTTGCTCTGGGTTGGTAATTGGAAGATCGGAAGATCGAGTCTCAGTGCCAACAATCTGCCGCTACTGGGCCGTTGAGCAAGGTCGTTAGCCCTCCAGTGGCGCCATCATCCATCGAGGCTCTTTCTGCCCCTTCACATGAACCTCTGTAGCTGGGAAATGCAAAGAAACACATTTTATCATGTTGGGATGTACGGTATAAGTGATAAATAGAGGCTTGTTCTTATTCTGCGTTCTTAAAGTCGTTGGAGTCGTTACTGATCACATTTTATTACCAAGTCATCAATATTTCATTGTTCCTTTAAATTCTACAACTAATGTTTACCCAACATGTGGTGTTCACTATAACGCGCTAAAGTTTATAAACGCTGTTGGTTTTTTGATTGGTTGTCCGTTGCCATTTCATTTTCTCTGTCTTTGCTATAAAATCCTAACGCTGCAAAACCCTGTTTTACAGGAGACAGATTCTAAAATACTTTACCACTTAAGCCTTGACTGGAATACATCATGACTTCACGCCGCCTGTAAGTGACCTGTCTGGATCTTCATTAGGACGTCCAAGCCTGAGGCAGGCCATAAGGGTACGAAGTCGTCTTCGCCAGACAGCCGATGATTGTCTTGACTCAAACAGACGGATGTACTGAATAATTTAACTCCACCTCAAGCTGAGTCTTTTTCGTAAAATCTAATTAAAAATAAATGCCGGTAAATTAACGAAACTATTTCAAAGCTTCCCCAAAGCAAAATGCTAAGATTTCATCGCTGGATATTTTAGTGTCTGGTCTCCGATGAGTTTTTATCCCCAGATATTATGTTATCAAATGTTTTCCAGTCTGAAGTTTAACTGAGTTGATGTCAAGGCATTTCAAATTAACCTTATTAACCCTAACCCTATTTTTATAGAACCCCAAGCTGCAGAAACTTTCTCGCCGCAGATAAGAAGGACACGCTTGTCGATTCGACATTGACCCTTATTGTCAGGAACTACATAATTCTCCACAACAAAATAACAGGAAAAACAGAAAAATGTAGAGACATTTCTCTTAAAGCAACAGCCACCGAGCCATCAAGCTAGGCTGCTAGTTGAGAGGACAAAGATGGCCTAGATAGTAATCTGGATCCGACCCTCATTTCACCACGGGAACATCACAATGCCCAAGGAGACCTGACCCATTTCCTCACCAGTGTCCTGATATCACACAGAGAATGAAATCTCGTCAACACAATACACAAACAACAACCACTCTTTTATCAGACATCAGAGAATTTCCAGTTAGAACAAACCCAACAAATAAAACAAATAAGAAACAAATGACTACAGTATGTCCAGTAATTAAAGACGCCATGATGTCTTCAATTATGATGTTATGATGTCAGAGCAGAAAACAATGAATCTATGAACAAGATAGGAGGGAACAGAGCGAGTTAAATTTCTCTTACCCAACCAAGCAGTTTAAGGGTCCAGCTAAGAGGCCCAGCAGTGGTAGCATGGTGGTCCTGGAAATTGAACCCACAATCTTTTGAGTCAGTAGCCCAACACCTTAACCACTGAGCTACCACATTTCCCACAGTACAAGGGAAAGGGGAAAGGTTGAAGAATCTAAAAAAAAGAGGTTGATGCAAAAGAACGTGGACTGGAAATTAAGATGACGGGACAGAAAAACAACACCGAAACTAGAAAAAGAGTAACTTATCTGCAGATAATGATATAAAAACTTTACATTTAAATGATCCTGAGATAAATAAAAAAAGATGTAAGTAAATAACAAAACACAGTTTCAAATAACGTTCTGCAAAAGTTGTCTAAATGTTAGGACAAAACATTTTAAAAATAGCTATTAACAGTGGTAAATCTATGTTCTTTTAATGTTGTGACAGAGCACTTCGAGAACAATGCTCTTGGAATGCCCTTATGATATAATTCATACCTGAACATAAAAACATCATAAAATAACCATAAAATAACGCTTGGAATATTTTAAAACATCGTTTGAAAAACATTTTCAGAAAATAAAATTGGTAGCCAGAAGTAACTCATACGTTGTTATAACTCATATACAGTTATACAGTTGTTCACTACACAGTGTGTGTCTATGACAAATTGCACTTTCCTTTTCATGCTAATTAGCTTAGCAGTCCGGTACACTAGAAGGTCAATTCCCGTTTCATGTAGGTGTTTAAACCTTGTAAGAATATGAGTGGAACCCCAGGGGGATGTTTATTCCAGGTTTTCAACAACAAAAAAAATAATTTCCTGTTGCCATTTCATTAAACTAGCTAGCTAGCTGCATGAACGTGAGCATGAGACGCCAACAAACGTGCGAGATGTTAATCAGCGTTAGTGCGTCAGTGTTAATAGGCATTGTGACGCATCCGCATGGTGACCTTAAAATGTCAAAAGATGTTCTGCACAAAACTGGACTAGCGATTATTTCTATTCCTGCTAGACAAACCATAAAACCTAAAAATAACGTCATATAGTCCGCATTTAACGTTCCGATGTCAAATTTTAATTTTAACTTTAAATGCAAAAGCTTATTAATATTTCAACATTCTTACAATATAAATAGGAAATTGCTATTTGAAACGTTTGTGTAACATTTGATTAATGTTATAATAACCATAAGAAAACAAATATTTAAATGACGCTATATTATTAAATAAAAATATGGGATTTTGACCAAATTAGACAAACGAAAAGAATGTAATAGATGTTAATTTTACTGTAAATAAAATTTTCATTAAAAGCTAAACATAATTTAAATTAAAAAAACACTAAATAATATTTAAGAGAACATCGTAACGAACGTTTTTCTAACCATTAAATAATGTTCTAGCAGTCTAAACTTTTTAACACTCTTAGAACTTCACCAATAAACATGTAAAAAGATGTTTCTAAGAAGTTTCAATATAACGATCTAACAACCAAAATGGAAATTTTAAGATATTTACTCTTGTTAGTGGGGAATTGTGTGATTTTTGTCTTGTGACCTTTGAATAAGTGGTAAGTAATAGTGTGGGATGCACCATCATTTGTGGATCAGTGATGCAATACGAACTCCAGACGCTGATATGAAGCGGAACGACCTGCGAAAGACAGCAAAATAGCAGAAGCCGACATATAAAATAAAAAAATTATGCTAACCTTTAAAGAATAACCTGCTTTCAGGCATAAAGCAAAAAGAAAAAAAAAGTGAAGGATGAGGTCAAAAAAATCACCTGATCAGGACACTAATTACCATCAGCGTGTAAAGGTCAACAACGTGGGTTACTCTCATTATGAGGATGAACCCTATAAACCAGGGGGGGGTTTTTTCAGAAAGAAAAGTAATGAATAAAGAGTATTTGAAATAACATAAAAGGCTATTATGGAGATGTATAAGGACATGTGGACCTTTAGGCTGAGGAAGAACCTGATGAGAACATAAGGAATGTATGTGATATTCTAATATAACATTTTAATACATTTATAATTTTTAATTACATTTTAATACATTTATAATTTTTCATTACTCTTGCTCTTATATCACATCACACGTCTTTATATGTCTTTTAACACTTTCCACACAAATGCTCTCTTGGACACTGTGTAACTTGAATCCTTTCTCCAAATAAATTAAAATACTTCAGACACTTTATTTAATTATCCTGGGTGATGTCAGGCCAGTCAAACATAGAAATTTGCAACAGAAGGACATTTAACTATGATAGGGGTAATTAAAAGTCACTGATTAAAAGTGTTCAGTGTCACTGAGTCTCTTTATGGACTCATTAACGTCTCCTATAAAGGCATCGCTCGGGTCTTTGTTTGTTTTTGCCTCAAATAAATTCATCATTTATTTCTCACAGGATGATGTTTTAATGCTTAGACCCCAACTAGCGAGTCAGCATGAACCTTTTTAAGCGGGAAAAGACATGAGTTGAAATGGGTTCCTTAATAAAGAAAGTCTTGTATCTTTTTCTTTAATCATGTACGATGTATGCATGAAAAAAGACGACTCAAGAACCCTCTCGGGGCAGTAAGTTGTTTCTTTCTGGCCCACAGACATTTTCGTCTGGTTTTCTCATTAATTCCAAAAATAGGTTGTTTTAATTAAAGTAATCTGTGTGTATTGTGTAAGAATCACATAATCCCGAGGCAAAACCTCATTCGGATTCAACGCCCAATATAGAAGAAGTGGGAAGTCAAATTCTGTAAAATTACTACAATAAAGCATAGCAGAAAAACCCCCGGCACAGTCCTTAATCAAGGACCAAAAAGATTGTCTAAGGTTTAATGCTACAATAAATATTACAGAGACTCAAGGACAGAATTGCACAAACACGTCTTTATCTGAGCTGCTGCTGTGCTGAAAATAAGGCTTGTGTCTGTCATCAGACAAACTTTAATAAAGACTTAAATGTACTAACTTTTAGCTGTCTCTCAAGTCCTGTAGAAGAAAAGCATTCATCTATGTATCCGTCTGTCTAACTGTCTGTAGTACCTATTTATATCTATAGTACCTATATATAGTACCCATCTATAGTTTCAATCTATAGTACCCATCTATACCCATATATCTATAGTAACTATCTATAGTACCCATCTATCTATAGTAACTATCTATAGTACCCATCTATAGTACCCATCTATCTATAGTACCTATCTATAGTACCCATCTATCTATAGTAACTATCTATAGTACCCATCTATCTAAGTCCTATCTAGTCTAGTACCCTATATAGTACTATCTATAGTACCACCTATCTATAGTACCCATACCAATATCTATAGTAGTACTATCTATAGTACCCATCTATCTATAGTACCTATCTATAGTACCCATCTATCTATAGTACCTATCTATAGTACCCATCTATCTATAGTACCTATCTATAGTACCCATCTATCTATAGTAACTATCTATAGTACCCATCTATCTATAGTACCTATCTATAGTACCCATCTATCTATAGTACCCATCTATAGTAACTATCTATAGTACCCATCTATCTATAGTAACTACCTATAGTACCCATCTATCTATAGTCTCTATCTATACCCATCTATAGTAACTATCTATAGTACCCATCTATCTATAGTATCCATCTATAGTACCATCTATCTATAGTACCCATCTATCTATAGTACCCATCTATAGTACCTATCTATCTATCTATCTATCTATCTATCTATCTATCTATCTATCTATCTATCTATCTATCTATCTATCTATCTATCTATCTATCGTATCTATCGTATCTATCTATCTATCTATCTATCTATCTATCTATCTATCTATCGTATCTATCTATCTATCTATCTAACCTATTCATCTGTAACATCTGTCTGTCTGTCTATCCGTCCATCTACTAGGTTTGTCTACCTAGAATACCTATCTATGATGTCTGTCTATCGGTTTATCCGTCTATCTGTCTGTCTATAGTACCCATCTGTCTGTCCTGTCCTGTCTTTTCTTTATATTTGTTTAATACTCTGATTTTTCTGTAGTTATTTCTGCAGGGGGATGTGACCTGGTTCAGTTGTTTCGGCACTGTCCGCTGATCAGAATATTGTAGGTTTAGTTCCCAGAACCACCTAGCTGCCACTGCTTGGACCCTGAACAAGTCCCTTAACCCTAAATAGCTTGGATGTATATTAAATGTAATGTGTGTATAGCATTTAGCAGACGTATTTATCCGCTGGTTTCTCTTTATAATCCAACCGAGCAGTTAGGGGGTTAAGGGTCTTGCTCAGGGGCCCAGCAGTGGCAACTCACTGGTGCTGGGAATTGAACCCATGAACAACTCCTATTTTTTTTCCCTTCATTTTTGTATTATAGACAAATATTAATATTGCTTGTGTGTGTGTGTGTGTGTGTGTGTGCTATGGATTCAACACTGTCAAATTTCAAAGCGTCTAAAGGAAGAATAAATCTAACAGAGGTTATTTTTATTCAGGTTCACAGCCCGCAGCCTGGGAAAAACGATGATAATGATGATTTGCACTCGAACACTTTGTGCCGTTGTCTGAATTTGTTGTGTTTTTTCTTAAATCGCAGAAGTGGGAGATTGTTAATGTGAGTACATAATGTCGTGAACTACTTATCAGCAAAAAGAAACATGATGTAGAGAGAGAAAGATCTGTTCAGAAAAAAAAACCCCAGATCAGGTCAGGTGTTGTTTTGTTCTTTTCTTTTTATATAGCGGATGAGTTTATACTCCTCGACATTCCTAAACAAACGTCTCCTGGTATATGTCTCGACTCAAAACTAGACTAAACATTACATCAGCCTGGTGTGAGAATAAAGGCATCTTAGACAAAATAGGATTTTTGTTAGGAAAAACAAAAAACAAACACCCTGCAAACTCCCCTACACACACACACACACACACACACACACACACACACTTCATTAAGATTAATTAAATCTCTTTAGTCAAGGGCATGCTTTAAGCTCTGTGCTATCCATTGTTACAGTTAATGACTTCTGCTGCTAATTCTTATTACACCATTCAAAGACGTTCCTGCTACAAAGCCTCTATTCGTAGAATCATTTTTAAAAATAAAAAATAAATCCAGAATTACATGACGTATTACCATCTCCCGGGAAAACGCTGTATATTTATACACACGTAAAACATGCTAGGCAAAGGAAGTAACCTGAATGTTACTCACAGGTCACAATTTTATAAAAGAAAAAAAAAAAAAAAAAAAAAAGGAATGGAATGGAATTCATGGTATTGATTGTTGTGGATGACAAAGACAAGTTTTATCGTAGGCTCCTAAAAATCTTTTACGATTTAAAAAAATAGTTTTAGACGAACAAATCGTGGTCAAAATTACCCAAGTAGAAAAAAATCAATTCTTTTATAAACATTTCTTCTTTTAATCCGAATTTATCGGTTATGTATGTTATGTAATTATACATCACGGATTGAACAAAATAAAACAAGATTTATTCCCGTTTTTAATGTTAAGATTTGGACGAAAGACGTATTTCGAGTTATTCAAGTCATAAAAAGAGACGTGTGGAGTATCCAAAATCTGTACTCAAGTAAAAGTACAAGTACTTAAGGCAAAATTTACTCGAGTAAAAGTAACAATTTTAATAGTTACTCGAGTAAAAGTAAAAAAAAGATTAAAAAAAAAAAACTTCTGATCTGATTGGCACGAAGCGAAAACCCTGAATTTCAAACTACTTGGCGAGTTTTTACATCCCGTCACCTTCAAAATCTCTCTGTTCTGATTCTATAGAACAGATTCAAGTAAATTAATGTAATGTGATGGACACACTTACATCACATCACCTGTCATTTACAGTAAAATGTCAAACACACTCAGATGTTTTTCTAACAGTAATTTCCGACTGTCTTTATTTTCATATAGTTTATTAAAAATATACTTTATTTTAACATGTTTTATCCGGTCTTTATTTTGTGTGGATGTTCTATACTTTGATCAGGTGTCAAAATTTACTGACGTGTCCGGATTGTTGTATAAATGCAGGACGTCCCAGTTTGCTGTTCAGTTTATGTAGTTTTGTGTTTAATGGATATAAAAAGGCGTCTAGATGTTTAGAATTATTGTTTGTTCATAAACATGTTGTTTGTAGGTTTACAACATTATTTGTCGTTGCTTGCACGAAAGGAAAACTATTCGGCCAGTGTGTAAAATGTGGTTTTACAATAAGGTCAAAGTGCTCATAGATACCAAATAATTATTAAAGGGGTTTAAATAGCCGCCATTTTGACACTTACCGCCAGGTGTTTTTTCAGGTTGGAGCTGGAATTATTGTACGCTGTGATGTTAGTATGTTCTGTTGAACGCAGCATAAATCGCATTATAAAAATATTCTTTTGGAGTGAAAATATAGACTGAACTTAAAATATAGACACTGATGATCTGCCTCCGATAACACACACATACACACGTCTTACTCTGCTCCATCCTCCAGCTATACTTATGCAGAAAATTCGTAGCAGCATTTCGCGAAGCAGCCTCTCCAAAGTCTCGTGAGATTTGCTAAAAATTCCTATAAACGAATTATTTTTGAAAATTCTCATATTTATTACTATTTGACAGTAACGGAGGGACGCCGCTAAATTTAGCAAAGTAAAAGTAAAGTTTTTTTAATATAAATGCACTTTCGGTACACATCATTAAATATACTCGAAAAGTAAAAGTCACCCAAAAGTTAAGTAAATTTAACGACGTAAATGTAATTCGTTATTACCCACATCTGGTCCCAAACCGGAACAATCAAAACTCCTCATTCGTTAAAAAAACATCTGTATTAGTTACTTAAAGTATTGCATAAATTTATTACACTTCAATCATTGACAACAAAAACAACAACAACAACAAAAAGTATAATTTAGACACATCATTACAGTCTCTTTTTTTAATCCAAAAATTTACGTTAATTCTTATTAAGTAGCAGAATAAAAGATTCCAAACTAGTACGAAACGTGAGCTAGTTCTTCATTCTACATCCTTCTGTGGACTTTGAGTAAAAATCTCTGTACATTCAGTTGGAGTTGGAAGATCATCATCAGGTACAGCTTAACGATCCGGGTTAAAGAAAAAAAAATAAAATAATCACTCCGAAAAACATAACGTATCGTTAAGACTCGACAACAGACGAGTGTAAACAGTGAACGAAAGAATTATAGACTATCGTTATCCATTATTTCGATTATTATAACCGTGTGCAAATTTTCAACCTATAATAAGAGCAAAGATTTTTCTTTCCTGCCAGTTAGTGAATTTTTTTCTCCCATTAAATTATTATACTTTAAATATAAGAACGTTAGACATGTTTTAAGAAGCTGTGAAAGCTAAACAGTAGCAACACAATGGAAGAATCCCCACATAAATGATCCAAATATTAACACTTGCTTATCAGATGATATACAAAAACGGTACACCGAGATTTATCTTTCGGACGAATCGCCGTGGAAACTGCAGTTATTAAGGCCTCCGGGTTGCATGGATGGATTTAGTGAAAAGGAGGGAAAAAAAAAATACGTGCAAGAAAAAAGAAAAACAAAACACAGACAAATTTAATCAAAAGTTCACACAAAATAAGAAAAAAAAAAAAACAAAATTTAGAAGTTGGAAAAAATGTTGACAATTAATAGAAACAAGTGCATTAGTGAATAAAGGAACTAGAAAGGATTTAAAAGATCATTTTAAATGTGAAGAAACCTTTTAAAAACTAGAAATAAACCTAAACTGTATGTGTGTTTGTGCAGTAACTGCAGTATGATTATGGTTTATGGGTTAAGGTAGTATGTGTGTGTATGTGTGTGTGTGTGTGTGTGTGTGTGTGTGTGTGTGTGTGTGTGTGTTTCTACCCGAGCAGTTTCGGCAGCACGCTCGTGGTTTTACCGGTCGAGCGCCTGAGTCGAATACGTGATTGTGCGTGTCTACTTGAGTGTGTCCTTCAGCATGGCCGTGGCGTAGGTGGGTCGCGCCTGGTGGTTCTCAATAGCGTTCCTTAGATATTGGTTTCCTCCACATCGCTCCCAGATCTCATCGAACTGCCTGGCAAGGATTTCTGCTCCACGCTTACGGGTCAGACCCGTCTCCTCTAAATTCAGCTCGCACATCTCCAAGTCATCCTTGCCTGCAAAAAAAAAAAAAAAATGTTATGTTACCACAATGTCTGAAGCACACAGTTGTCTAGACTGATCTCCACGAAGACATGCTGTGTTCTGGATGGACTGAAAGAACTCGAGTGTCCTAAACACTAAACACCTATGAGATGAACTAAAACCCTGACTGAACCCCAGACCTCCTCATCTCAACATTAGTGTCTGATCTTACTAATACTATTGTGACTAAATGGAACACAAATCCACATAGTCACATGACACAATCGAGTGGAAAACCTATATAGAAGTGTGGAGTTTATTATAGGAGGAACAGTGAGACGAACATCTGGAGAAGAATGTTTAAATGAACAAATATGGATGGATGTGATGGACAGGTGTTCCAATACTTTTGGACAAATACTATTTATAATAATAACAATAATAATAATAATAATATAATATATAATAATAATAATAATAATAATATATTTTGACCCCAGTCTCTATGGACATCAAACTCCAACAGCGATTTTCATCCTAAAGCCGTGGTTATTAAATCCCTCAAGAGACCCCCTTAAGGACACCCTGAGACAACCTTACCGTCATGTTGCACTTACCGGCTACGAGTAGTATGGGATGTTTATCAGGGTGCAGCTCCATCTGCCTGGCGATCCACGGCCCATCAAAGTGTGCGTACCACCAACCCTTCTTTTTATTCTGGGGGTCTTTGTACTGATCGCCAGGACGCACAAAGGGAATGCGGAAGTAGCGTTGCTGCCGGTTCATCAGGATCTCGTGCTGCCGCGCCGGAATTGGAGGAGCAAAGTTTTGGGCTGTAGGAACATGTGAAATGCGGAGGTCAGATCTTCAGACTTGGTGAATTCTGTTGCTTTTAGTATGAAGAGGACGTGTTACAAGGACATGTTAAAGCGGTCAAACTGGGACAATTGTTATATAAAATAATAACTATCTATTTTATGCTGTTTGATTAGTTATTTAGTTAGACGATCTCAGCTGATCCCTGACAACCCTGAAATGATGTTTGAGGAACATTAAGCAAACTTTTTGGAACATCTAATTAACCTGTACTTTTGTGCAAAGCTTTTTAAAGCATCCTACAATTTTGCGGTAATATTTGTGCATCGCACGATAGCAAAATTCTCTGCTTAGAGGTGTCAGTTGATATTAATAAATAAAATGATAAAAAAAAAAAAAAGTTGGAAAAAGTGCAAAGCCAGTGACTTTTGCATGGCCCGAGCGGTACAGACTCACCTTACAAAAAAAAAGATGAAAATGCCACATAAGCATATTTATCAGGAGAAAGAGCAGAAAATTCCATCAAATAAAAGAAAAAAAAAACTAGAAAGCGTAAAATACCTGCTTTTACTTTACAACTACTTCATCATTACACTTCAGTCATATGAGCGGGACCGGGTCATGTTTTATGGAACTGTATACATCAAGTTCTCAGTACTGCGGTTCTGCGGCTGTGATCCAGAGATTTCTAGGGTGTCCTTATGATGACCACATACATATATTCCTTACAACTTTTAGCTTTAAAACCAAAACAAGCTCTTAAGAGTCCACCAGAAGCCCGGGCAAGACAGAGAATGGAAAGCAGATAAGGGTACCAAGTGTTTCAGTTAGTTATTGAGGGTAGCCCAGCTGTTAGAATCATTAAACAACCATCAAGGGCCACTTACAGGGATTTTTCACACGGCGTGTCCAACCTATAAACAAAAGAGGCACGTTATGAATTTTCATCTTATTATCTCATCTCATCTCATCTCATCTCATCATATAGCTGAATCCACCTTGTTTCTTCCGCTGGAACTTTCCTAATAAAACTTTAATTGAAAAGAAATTCTCGATTATTATTGCAGTAGAACCTCAGCAAACGCAAATATGAAGCATTACTGGCTTACGAGGAAACAGAACACCAGCTAATTGCTCGTCTGTCCGACGAAAGCCAAGCAAAGCGAGTTTACGAATTTTATGATTTTTTTTTTTCAATTTGCGAAAAATCTTACGCAATGTTTCGACCTACGATACGGACCTCCGATATGATACCGCAGACATCCAAAAGCTACGTGATTTTTTTTTTTTTTTTTTGCCTGGGTCAATTTATTGCATATCTTAATTTTTGGATTGTTTTTATATGTAAAAATTAGACTCTTGTGTTGAAACATTGATAATATTTTTAAGTAGCTGGATTGGATTATCTGCAATTACATTATATATAGATATATATATATATATATATATATATGTATATATAGATATATATTTGTATCACGATTCCACTTTTACCTCCAGAATGAATGAAACTCGTTTGTTGAGGTTTTACTGTATTAACAAGTTTCTATTATCCAAAAGTCAGCATGGCCGTATGCATCTCTGTGGGTTTCCTCAGGGTTCACCTGGATCCTTCACACCGCCCTTAACCATGTAGAGCGTAATCTAATGGTAATTGCCTATAGGTGGAGCCGTTGCCATGGCATAGGCAACATAGGCAGTTGCCTAGCGTGCAAAATGACTAGGGGGCGCCGCACGAAAGGTTTTTATTTTTCTTCCCCTCTTGCGACCATCGTGCGCTGCTACACACAAATATTAAGCAAAATATTGTTTGTGGTAGGGTGTGTGTGTGTGTGTGTGTGTATGTGAATGAGTTGGAGGTTGAATAGGAGGGCACAAATCTACAATGGCGCCACCAGAACCTGGGCCGGCCCTGCCTCTAGGTGCCAATAAGTTTACACAAGTGGTCATGGGATAGACCGGGATCCCAGTGGGTAAAACCGATTATAAAAAAACACTTTTACTTCCTAAAAATACACACTCGCTGGCGCTATAAGTTATCTAACTGTATTCTATTGAGTATGCGGGATGTACCTTCCTCCTTAGGTACCCATTAGGTCTCTGCTTATCTATTCATCTGTTCTCCTGTCTTCAAAAACAAAGCGGCTGTGATAACCCTGACCATAAACTCGTTGTTATGGCGTGTGCTAAGCATGCATAATCACAGCTGCTCTGTAAATACCCAGGTACAACTTTTGCATCTTCACTCATCACCATGGCGACTCCCAGCAAAGAAGCACAGCTTCGGATGGTCGGTTTTTATTTCATCAGCTGTGAGGATTAAAAGCCAAACACCACCATTCGGTGCTTAATAATAACCTAAGCTGAGCTGTCTCTGACTGATTAAAGGCACATCGACGATAACATTGTCATAACAGGGTAATTAAGGCTTTATTAGGCATCAGATAATAAAGGTCATTATTAGGATTACGTGCTATAAAATTATTATTTAACAACTGAAATCCTGTCTGAATTTTCATATATTTATTGCTTATGATGTTCTAGATGTCATGGCTACACCAGGCTCCTCCACCAATCTGCTCACCCAATCATCTGCGTTTTAACCAATCACATGTTATCATTTAATCACCCCCACACACACTATTTAAACACACTCCTCTGACAAAGTCACTGTCAGGTGTGGTTTGTGTGTGTACGCGTTTAGACTAAACATTGCAAGCTTCACCGTTAAACCGCAGCCTGACCACGTCCTCGTGACTCCTGCTCTCTCCCAAGCCTCTGGGTAACCCCGTCGGGACTAATTTCCTGATGCTGTGCACTCACTCTCTCTTTTTCTATCTATCTGTCTGTCTGCCTCTCTTTCTCTTTTTCTGTCTGTCTGTCTCTTTTTTCTCTGTCTGTCTGTGTCTCTTTTTCTGTCTGTCTGGCTATCTCTCTCTCTCTCTCTCTTTCTCTCTTTCTCTCTGTCTATCTCTTTTTGTCTGTCTGTCCCTTTCATTTTTTTTCTCTGTTTGTTTCTCTCTTTTTCTGTCTGTCTGCCTGTCTCTCTCTCTCTCTGTATATCTGTCTCTCTCTCTCTTTTTCTGTCTGTCTGCCTGTCTGTCTCTCTCTCTCTCTCTTTTTCTCTGTCTATCTCTCTCTCTCTTTGTCTCTCTATCTCTTTTTCTGTCTGTCTGTCCCTTTCATTTTTTTTCTCTGTTTCTCTCTCTTTTTGTCTGTCTGTCTGCCTGTCTCTCTCTTTTTCTCTCTGTCTGTCTCTCTCTCTCTTTTTCTCTCTGTATGTCTGTCTCTCTCTCTCTCTCTTTTTCTCTCTGTCTCTTTTTCTGTTCTTGCCCCTCTCTCTTCTCTCTCTTTTTTTTTTTCTTTTTCTGTCTGTCTGCCTGTCTCTCTCTCTCTCTCTCTTTTCTCTCTGTCTGTCTGTCTCTCTCTCTCTCTCTCTGTCTGTCTCTCTCTCTCTTTTTCTGTCTGTCTATCTGTCTCTCTTTCTCTCTCTCTCTGTCCCCCTCTCACTGTCTGTCTTTGTGTCAGTAAACACGACCCACCATATTTTAACCCAATCTCAGGTTTATTTCTTTCCTGGGAAACATACAGGACATTAGTTAAGTGACCTAATCATTATTTTAATAGGTTGTAATCACGGTATCCAGTCACCTCCACTGTAGGAAGAAATTGTGCTGGGATTTGGTTAAAACATTGTTTAAAATAATAATAATAATAAAAGTACGCCGTGCCTCAACAATTAACATAGCAACATTTATGCTAATTAGGAGGAACAGCACACTTGCTGTTATACACACAGAGACAGAGAGGAATCTATAATCTGCAGGAACGTGAACAAGCCCAGGGCAGATTAAGGGGTATTCGAGTAACGACTCTGTGCAATGTTGACAGATGGTCCTGCTAAAAATTGAAAACTGGCAGATGAAAGCAGTGTGTAATTACAGGGTGACACACGCATCCACGCGTACTGTATGCATACATACCCACGCGCAGCACGATGATAAATTCTCCCAGCGCCGCGATCGGAGGGTAAAGACGTTTTCACAAATTAAAAAAAAAAAAAACAATTAGCTGTGGCGCATCCGACTAATCAGAGCAGCGCTGTGAACGACTCGGGGTTTTCAGAAATCAATTAAGGGATGAGGTGCCTTGATTTCTACACGTCGTTCTGCTCCGAAAACATGCCTGTTGATACACTTGTGAGGAACTACCAGGCTAGCAGACATTCCAAATACTAATTAAAAAATATTCAGATTGGATGAAACTAATTTTACGAAGTTTCTTTGCAAATACTTGTGTTAGAAACAATGTGGTTGATAATAGAGGCTCGTCTCTGAGAGTGAGACCACCTGCTCCTCCTGCTGTATCCTTGCTGTCTGATGAGATCATTTTTTTGAGATTCACTGCGTCTTAAAGATAAATCGCTAAACGAGTGCCGTAAAATATATATACGGCGCATGTTTATCGATTTGTCTTAAAGAAGCAGTGAATCTCGAAATGTAATTTGTTACTCAACCGCTTGTAACCGCAGATTGAGTAACATTTCACAAAAAAAACCCAAAAAAAACCCAAAAACAGTTATGACATAAAGGCTTCCGCGATCAGTCGGCGTCATCGATTACGTGGGTATCGGAATTTTTAGCCATGAAGTTATACGGTTATTCCTGAGACCACATGGAGTGTCGAGGCAAGAATCGAGCCACCTAAAGGTGGTGGTGTCTATTGACAGATCTTACAGCAGCACTGGACAACAATCCGGGACTAACACTGCTTAAGTAACACTGGTTCTATGACATTTTTAGCCGATGGAGTTGTTCAGTTAATTACAATACAGAAAAACTTTGATTTAATAAAGTAATATGGAGAAAGGGACGTCTGATAAATCCGATAAGTCTGTTAATTCGAATCATTGTTCTTGTTCGTTTAATTCTGGAACTAACAGCGTTTGTCTGCGTGAGTAAACATCATCAGTACAACATCGGTCAATTCAGGAACTAAATGACTTTGTTCGCTACGATATCGGTATTCCATTCGGACACTTCCCCTCTGCAGATTATGTCCGCTTAACCCTACAGTTTCAGAGAAACATTTTGTTGGTTTAATTCCCTGTACCAACAAACTGCCACTGCTGGGCCCCTGAGCAAGGCCCTTAACCTTTCCTACTTCAAACACCTTAACCTGACCCCAACCCCCAAAAGAAGAGTTTTATTGGTTTTATTACCTGGATCAACAAGCCACCACTACTGGATTCCTGAGCAAGGCCCCTAACCCTCAACTGCTCAGATGGAAAAGATAATATAATAAACATACGTCACATTGAATAAAGGACGTCCGCCAAATCCCAGGAACTGAAATGTCACTGTGATGTAATGTGTAGCACTAATAGGGGATTTTTAATCTATTTTAAACCACCGACATTTTCGTCGATTTTATTTCAACAGGTTCTCCTTATAATCTATGATGCTGACATCTTGCACTCTGCGTATCGAACCCGAGCTCCTGGTTCTTACCGTGCTCCGTGATGGATTTGGGAGTCCTCTGCTCAGCCTCGGCGTTGCGTTTCTTGTTCTTCGATTTCCAAGCGTGGTAGACCTTCAGCCGGCGGTGGAACTCCTCTCGGCACGACGCCAACAGCTCGATATCTTTAAGGAGGGGAAGATGAGAGAAATAGAGAGGAGAGGATTGGTTAAAAAAAAAAAAAAAAAAAAAAATAGAGAGAACGAAAAGAAGAAAAGAGAGTCGGGGTATAAATTGAGTTTTCAGCAGCACTAAAATTGGGTTCCTCTTTCCTGTACTACTGGCTTGGCTTTTAGGTCAAGAGGTTAAATTTTTCATCAGGGAAAAAGGAGGTTCACTTCCTTTAGAAGGATACTGGCATTTGATAATAAGTAAAGGCACCCTTTCATTTTTATGCTAATCCCTACATTGTTCCTTGGGTGTATTTTTACTTACCCCTTAATCTACTTATAGTCTGCAAAATCTGCCACCTTGCCAGCAGAATTATTAAATCACACAGTTTTCTAGAATGTCTTTATATGTTGTAGCATTATTTCTTCACTGGAACTAAAAGACTCAAACCCTGTCCCATCATGACAATACCCGTGTGCACTAAACCCCATATTCATAGTCAGTGTTCTGGTTGAAGTAGAAGAACTAGCATGTCCTGTACAAAGTCCTGATTTGAACTCGACCCCTATAAACTGAACACCTTTGGGATGAACTGGAACACTGACCGAACACCAGACCTCCTCACCTCAACATTAGTGTCTGATCTCATTATTACTATTATGACTAAATGATTAAATCCCCACAGTCACATGGCACAATCTAGTGAGAAGAATACTCAGAAGTGACGCGGTTATTATAGGAGGAAAAGCAGGACAAGGATCTGGAATACGTTGCTCAAAACACACATAGATGTGATGGTCAGGTTTTTTTTTATATCGTGATTGTGATCCTGGAAACTCTGCAACACTGATTTCATGCTAGAAAAGATTTTGATTTGCGATGATTTGATTGTGAAATGGAATCAAGCGACTTTTGTTTATGCTGCTGTTTATTGAGTTAAACAACTTTTTTTTTTTTTAATCTGTGTCCCTCTTCATGGTTAAATTTTTGAGACAATACTGCTTTAATACTCTTAGATACCAAATTTTTACAAGACGTCACACGTGCATGATTTTTGTCCCTGATTTTCACTCATCAAATCGGTGCAAGTTGACACAAGTGACAATCATGCAATGTGTATTATTAAAGATGCTAACTAAGAGAATCACCGACGCGCCACCAAAGTCTATAGAATATTTGGCATGCCAAATACCTGGACTCAAATTCCCTCAATGGTGATCCGACTTCGAAAAAATTGGCCAGTGTGAACTGAGTTTAATAGAAACACATTTGCTTGAATCATTTAAATCACAATTCTCTTGAATCATTTGAATCAATTACACAGTGTTAGAAATTCCAGGCACTAAAACTAAATTATTACCAGTAGTTACTTTTAGATTTTACCTAGTGAGACTTATTTATTAATTTATTTAATCTATTCTTTATTTTCTATACCGCAACTCCTACGCAGGAAAGCTGGCGACTATCACAGGGCACAAGATGGCAGATATTCCGAACAGTGTACCATCTTATCACAGGATACAATCGCACAATGAGGACAATTCAGAAAAGCCAATGAGGAGGAAGATTTCTGAGACCACACGGAGTGTGGAGGCAAAAACCGAACCGCCTAAAGGTGGTGGTGTCTATTGACAGATCTTACAGCAGCACTGGACAACAATCCGGGCCTAACACTGCTTAAGTAACACTGGTTCTATGACAAAAAAACTTTGCTTAAAAAAAAACTTGCTTACCGCAGGAAGTGTTGATGGTGTCTCGGAGCTCTGCGTACTTCCACTTGCTGAGATCGTGTTTTTTGGTGCTGGGTGCAGACTTCGTAACTGGGACCTGTCGGCCTCTGGGATTGTTGCCGCAGAACACAAGACAAGAACACAAGGCACAACATGGAGAGATTTAGAAACAACACGAAAACGAAAGGTAAAGTTTTCCCACTGATGAAGGAGAGTCATTTGAGACGTAGGTAAAGACAAGCATTAAAGAGGAAAGGTTAGTCAGGGTTAACTAAGCTGGTACCTTAGAGGGCAATATAAAAGATGGATGACTTGGGGATTATTGCAAGATCCTGGCTTGATTGGGGAAGTAGGATAAGGTGTTTGCTAATCGCTAGATCAGGGGTTCAATTTCCAAGGCCACAATGCTGCCACTTCTGGGCCCCTGGATTTTTTTAAATAATAATGTCGGTAGCTCTGGAAACGGGCATTAGGAAAATGGCAGTAAATCTGTCTCAGGTTCCTGTCTTCCTCTTAGAACTTAGAACTGTTATGATCACGGTATTTATCTACATCCATCCACCCACCCTAAAATCGTTTTGCTAGATAGCATCTGCCACTCTGGGAGCTGGGGCTAACACTTAAATAGCTATTTAAAGATCTGTGAAGCTTTCTACTGCATAAGCAAGAGCGGAGACAGCGACCTGGCACACCTCCATGGCCCAACTGATCCTCTTCCAGGCTTTACTGGCAGCCCCGCTGAAGCTTTTTATCTCAGGGGGATTAACGCCGTAGCCTCTCGTTAATGTCACCCAGTCACTGTATCTCTAAACAGGCTTAAAACTATCTACTGCGGTGCTGCTTTCAGCTTCCTGGCACTGTGGGGCAGGAAATAGTTGAGCTTTATGGACACATTGAAAAATCAATACGGTGCACTTCTGCCTTTGTGGGCGAGCGAGATATAAGGAAATGTCTTAAAAAATAGGACTTTTTTTGTTCACGTCACTTCTGATTGGCCAGAGGGTCTATTGCCTACATGTTAATGTATTCAATGCTAATTTTATCGAGTTCAGACAGCTAGCCATCATCTCAGACAGTAGAAACAAACACTAACATTTATAAAATGACCTTTTAACATTTTTCATAGAAGTTTGTCCAGAAAAGAGAGACATTTTTTAAAATCGCATGCACGTGCGTTTTTTTGTGATTGCAATTAATGCAACAGATCATAGAAATTTGTGTGACAAAAGAAAAAAAGAAAAAACAACAACATGCAGGTAATTGTATGACCTAGAAAAATCATGGTAATGTAATTCAGCTTAATGAGTAAGCATCTCATCACGGTTTAATCAGGACCGGTCTGACCGGCTAGATTGACGGATTGATCGATTTTTTAATTTAATAATTGATTAAAAGTAAACATGTGCTTCAATAGTTTGATTCAAAATAAATTAATTTTTGATTCGTTTCTTGATAAATCGCTTTTATTTGAAGGGCTGATTCTTGCCAGGAAGTTCAATGTAAAGGTACTGAGTTGATAAACCCACCTAGCAAGAAGCTCGGCCATTTCCTGAGCCATTTCTTCCCTGTATGATGCGATAAAGGCAGCACACATACACAAGTAAAAAATAAATAAATAAATCAATAATTCTATAGATTAAGTGACTGTGAATTAATGCTATAAGGGTGATTATTTTGTAAAACTACACTTCTTCAGTATAATAGGCTGTGTATTGGCAAGAACCTCTCGATATAATCATGATACGATATGAGTCACAATACAATATATCACGATATATATATGGCAATACCATACAAAATATTTATTGCGATACAACAAATGCAAAGCTAGAAAGGAAGTCGTTTAACACGCACTTAAACCGGTTTAAAATGTAATTAACATATGTATTAATACCAGAAATTAGTATAATGTAAAATATTGTACTGATATTTTACTCTTCCCTAATGAAGAGTCTATATGTAAAATGTGTGCTTTGGTGTGTGCGATGATCAGAATTTGCACAAACATTTCACCAGAAAGTCTAGGCATTTTTACCTTTTATAATTAAATATCCTTTCTGATAAGTTTCTTTGTAAAAAAAAAAAAGGGCTTTAGGGGCAAGAATGTATTAACTTTATGGCCCCAATTGAGCCGGAGAGCCAGGACAACCCGGACAGGAGGCCAACCTATCAAGGGACAAACTTCCATACACTCACACACTGCAGACAATTAAGTGGGAAGTGATGGCTTAGTGGTTAAGGTATTGGACTGATACCAGAAAGACCAGGGTCTGAATCCCAGCACCACCAAACCACCACTGGGTCCCTGAGCAAGCCTTTCAACCCCAATTGCTCAGTTATATAAAAGAAATAAATGTAATTCGCTCTGGATAAGGACGTCTGCCAAATGCTGTAAGCGTAAATGCAAATTAAGTGTGTTGTGCTAATCAGTCATGTCTTTGGAGTTGTGGGAAGACCGAAGAACTCTCTCAGAACAATTGTCTTGCTAATTGCATCATCAGGTTCGGCGCTTCTTTTGGTTCTTGGTTTAACGGACCACCAACCACTCGAGACTTTAGTCAAGCAGGAAAGATTCTGTCTCTTATTATGGACTTTACAGTTCTGGGACTTTTTTTCATGTCCACACAAATCTTGTTAATCTTCCTGAACAAAGCTAAAGTATAAAGTAAACAGTTTCATTGCCAATTCATCACGAACTCGAATCTGAACACACGGCCATGCTGGGAAACCTGGGTAATTATTCCTTACTTACAATTTTAAATGATGGGTCATAATAAGCCGGCTGCTTGATTACGAAAAAAAAACAATTAAATTAATAAAAAAAGGGTTTTTATATATATATATATTACCAGATGGCTTTCTTTTCCCACAGTGGATTGTGTGTTTCCACATTCATCACTCCTTAATCCTATTCTGTTATTTATGAAGAAGCAGTGGAGATCTGGGGAGGTTTAAGGTGTGTGTGTGTGTGTGTGTGTGTGTGTGTGTGTGTATGCATGTAATACACCTCACCAGTGATGCAGTCCCTGCAGCTTTGGGGGTTTAAAGCTACATATTAACATTTAATCCTTTATTAATGATGATACAGCAGATTAGCCAATCAGACACCAGAATGCCCTTTAAAAGCAGGCTGGGAATAAAGCTGAGCAGTCATACGTGGAAATATAAGGATGAGGGGATGTAGAACTGCGTCATTCCTGAACTGTCAATCTGTGCTTCGTTGGGGTAATTAGTGAAGTTGAACTTTTACTAACTGCATACCAGGGCATGTGAACCAGAACAACCCTCAACATCTGCTGTACCGGAAGTCGTGACTATATACACGTACTGTATATCAGAAACACCTATGGTTTTGTCTATTTTTTAAGTATTTGCTTAAGATAAAAAGAAATCCATTTTTAAACCAACCAAATAAATAAATAAATAAATGGCAGCATAAAGATGATGATTTTAGAAACCCATGAGGTGTGTAAAAATAAATAGATGTAAATTTCATTAAATATCTACAGCAGAAATTATTTTTGCCTGTAAAGAGATAAATAAGTGTAATGTAAAGAGTGTGTGAGAATAAAAAAAAACTGCCTCTGCACTAGGAAAAGCTAGCATGTGTGTGTGTGTGTGTGTGTGTTCGTCCATGTTTGGCAAGAGCAAAATGCCTTATGTTAGGTGAGAAGTTTTGCTGAGAAGTGTGTTTCTGTATAATCCTACGTCAGGTCTTTTCACGCAGATGCTAAAGTGTGACTGCGCACCAACACCATCCGCTAGTGCGATCCTGTTAGATGTGTTTATAAACGGTAAACTGAAGTTATCATGGATAGAAGAGCTATAATAACGAGCTCCAAAAACCTACATGGTCAAGCCTTTGAGTTTGCGTGCCGTAGGAACACTGCAGAAACAGAAAACATGGTTAAATAAAGCAGCGGCAGCGGCAGCGGCAGCGGCGGCGGAATCTAAGCCAGGAAAACTTGATCGTTCTCCTGGAATTTTTGGATTATGGTTATTTTTTGTTTGGAATCACCATCACAGAATTTGCATTAATGGAGATCGTGACTATGTTTAACAAGTAAACATACGGAATGTTAATAGCGATGTTTTAGTGGGACGTTGGGATGCACGATATTTATCGGACAGACAAATTATCGAGGGATTTTTATTGCTATAATAATTGAATGAAATCCGATAAATTGACCTGATGAATTACACTTGCTGGTAAATCAATTAATCAATCTTATTTATCCGAGATTTATCCACTTTCTGAATGTAAGTGACTGCAGCCAGTGTTCCTAAACTGTGTGGGTTTCCTAGCAGTGTTGCCAGATTGGACGGGTTTCCCTCTAGTGCTGCCAGATTGGGTCGCCCAGCAAAGCCAGATTGGGCAGGTACCTACTAGTGTTGCTAAATTGGGCAGGTACCTACTAGTGTTGCCCGATTGGGCAGGTTTACGCCCAGTGTTGCCCGATTGGGCAGGTTTACGCCCAGTGTTGCCCGATTGGGCAGGTTTACGCCCAGTGTTGCCAGATTGGGCAGGTACCTACTATAGTGTTGCCCTAAATTGGGCAGGTTTACCCTATTGGGCGGTTTAGCCCATGTTGCCCGATTGGGCAGGTTTACGCCCAGTGTTGCCCGATTGGGCAGGTTTACGCCCAGTGTTGCCCGATTGGGCAGGTTTACGCCCAGTGTTGCCAGATTGGGCAGGTTTACGCCCAGTGTTGCCAGATTGGGCAGGTTTACGCCCAGTGTTGCCAGATTGGGCAAACATATGATTTTATTAATTTTTAATCACAAATTGAATCAAAATTTACAATAAATTATAACTGTGGTACAAAAATAAAAACATTTGAAGAGTTAGGACTGATGTTTACTATAATAGTTAGTCCAGAGCTACTAAAATATCAGTTTCAGCAAATTATTGGTATCCGTATCGGAATCGGCCATGAGAAGGAATTCATTATCGGTATCGGTTAAAATGTTGCATATCGTGCATCCCTAGTGTGTGATGATGAGCAGATTGGTGCTGTGATGCATGCTGGGAAATGGGATTTGATGAGGTCAGATTGGAGACAGGTTAAAAGTTTGAGAGTTGAGTTGAAGAGTCTGTATCTTACGTTGCTCTCTCAGGGGACGAAGGGACGCTGCCGTTACTGAGAGAAAAAAATTGAGGAAAAGGAATAAGATAGGAGTTACGTTTTTTTCGATCTTTGTAGAGTTGATTGTCTTGTTCGGACCAGCGAGCTGCTGTGGATAAAATTATCTTCTAATTCGCAAGATGGCGGTGTGATGCAACAATAAATAATTAATTTAATTCACCTAAACTGTTTGATTCTTATTATACTGCAGCAATTGACCAAATATAGAACACTTGTATTTGTTGTGTACCTGCGCTGTCCGGCATCTGCCGTGTCATCAGGAATAAGCTCCGCCTCACTCTGAGCGATTCGCAGAGCCAGCTCTCGGTCCCGCCTTTCCTGCTCCAGCACCGCCTGCCGGGTAGCCAGTTCCTCTTGTTCGGCCTGAAGCTGCAGTTCCATCTCCTCCTGCCAAAGGTTTAGTCACAGCGTTAACATAGTTTGCTCCTTCGTTTTCTTTTATTTATTTTCTTTCCTTCTTTGCTTTCTTTTTCCATTTCTTCCTTCCCTTATTCATTTCTGCACGTCTTCATTCCTTCTTTTTGCCATTCTTTTCTCTCCTCCTTCCTTCCTTCTGTTTTCCTCCCTTCTTTTTTCTATTCATTTTTTGTCTATTCCTTCTTTCTATCCTTCACTTCTTTCTTCCTTCTTTTCTTTGCTTCCCTCTCCCACTTATTTTCTTTCTTTTCTCCTTTTCTTCCTTTTTTTCTGGTCCATTACTTTTTCTATTCATAAATTTCCTTCTTTATTTCTATTTGCCTTATTTCCTTTTTTTCCTCTCCTCCCTTGTGTCTCTTCATTCTTGTTTCTTCGCCTCTTCTTTTCTTACCTGCCCCATTTCTTTCTTCTCTCAATGCTTTCTCAATTTCTTAATTTCTTTCCTTCTCTATTCTTTATTTTTATTCTTTTCTTTCTCCATTCCTCCATTGTCTATTCATTTCCCCCAATTATTCCTTCTTCCCTTCCATCCTTCCTTCCTTGTTTAATTTCTTTCCTTCTCGTTTCCTCAACATTTCCCTTTTCTATTTCTTTTTTTCCTTCTATCTTTCTCTATTCATTTATTTGCTTCCTCTGTAGTTATTGCTTTCCTCCTCAATTCTTTCTTCTTTCTTTCATACTTCCAGCTCATTCTCCATAGGGTCACATGGTATACATCATTGACATGTGACCTCGCTGTGACTCCTAATGCGGTCTGGATCAAATTTTCTAGCGATAATCAGGCATAATCAAAAAATATTTAGATTTTTATTTTATTTATTTTTATATATATATATATATATATATATATTTTATTATTTATAAATTATAACCTCCCAGCTGAACCAATCAGATTTTAACAAGATGGTTCCTTTTCGTTGAGCTGGGCTTGTTAAACCCTGTTATAAATCTGTCATTTTCGGATCTCGACAGTTGAACCCGACGGTTGCTAGGTAACCGTGTTGTTGTGTCTGGACCCCTTTCCGCCAGCTTTTGTTGAGTCTGCTTCACCGGAACAGATTTTACCCTTTTTACACTCGCTGTGGGCTTCTCAGCGGGGCGCCGGAGACGAGAGAAGTGAGCCTCCGTGTGAGATTATAAACTTTGGTGGAAACTTGGCGCCAGGCTATAAAAGGCTGAGTGTATGGAAAGAAATCAGGAGTCGAGAACTTCTGTCTGTTAGTGCTGAAAAATTAACTGCAGCGGTGGCAGATTGATCAAACTCCCAGAGACGCTTCCCATCCCGTCCCACTGTCTCATAACTCACCGGAGGAAGCAAAATAATAACTAAAGTCATAGCAGGATAGATTATCCTCCTCTCTGTGTGTGTGTGTGTGTGTGTGTATGCGATAAAGTTACAGTGAGTGTGTGTGAGAGAGAGGAGGGGAGACACGACCACCACTTTACCCTAAATCTATTATCATCTATTATCCTGACATCCATTTAAAAAAAAAAAAAATGACGTGTGTGAGATACTGAATGAATGAGTGTACGAAGCTAAAGGTTGACCTTCGGAGCTTGAAAAAAAACAAATGTATGACGCATGTATGATGTATTATAAGGACATGATTACACTAACCCCCCATTCATCTAGCTATGTCTCTACTTCGGTATTCATCTTTATTCCATCCATCTATCTGCATCCTTGTACCCGTTTTGATATTGCGCAAATTGTCGAAGACCTGGCAACCCGTTCGACAAACTTTAATCAGTGGCTTTTTATTTTGCGTTTTTTACTTTATTCTTCCGAAGTTTTAAATGGTTAAGACAAATGATGTCTCCTTATTTGGTTTCATGTCTCTGTTTCACAGTCAAGACAAAATTGATCATCTGGTAGAAAGATACCAACTTTTCCCGATTCCCAACACACTTAGATTTTCCCGTTTGAAATAATCAGTAAAGTTAGAACGATTGCTTTGAAGTGGAAAAGAGGAAAACCTGGCGATTGGCAGAATCTTTTCTTCCTCCGTCCCCACCTACAGACATTTAAAGCAGCTTTAAATCTGACCAATACAGCAATACATCTCACTCGAACGGTGAAACCGCCAAATGGGTCTTGTACAGGACTTCTTATTACCCCATCATTTCTTTATTCCTCCCTTCATTCCATCATTCCCTCATTAATACATTCCTACATTTAATTATTTTTTCCTGTATTAAAGCATTTTGTAATCTATAAACATTCTTTCTCCATTCCTTTCTTTCTTCATTCACTTCTTCATTTTTTCTAACACCTTTCCATCCTTTATTCCCTCCTTTCTTTCTTCATCCTGTCCTTTGTCATTTCTATTATTCTCAATTTCTTTCTACAATTTTCCAATCTTTCCTTTTCTAATTGCTTCCTTCCTTTCTTTTTCTCATTCTTTCCTCCCTCCATCCCTCCCTTTCTAACTCCCTCCCATACTTCCTTCCTTTTTTACTTTCCTTTATTTATCCCATTCTTTTGTTCTCTAATCCTTTCCTTTTTTTGTACAACCCGCCCTTTCTTTCCTTTTCCAATCGTCCCTTCCTTCCTCCAATCAATCCTTTCTTCTCCAAACAATCAATCAATCCATCCTTACTTTTTTCATTCATTCCATTCTTTCTCCCTCCCTCCTCTCCTTTCTCTATTCCATCCTTTTCCTCGCTCCTTCCCTCTTACTTTGATCCTCCAATACCTCCTTCCATTCCTTGGTTCCTTCGTACCTTTTCCTTCAGAACTTCCTTCTTTTCTCTATTCCTTCCTGTATTCCTTTCTTTTACCTTTCATTTTTTCCTCTCTCTTTCATATTTACTTCCTTTTTTCTTACATCCTTCCTTCTTTTCTTCCTTCTTTCCTGCCTGCTTTTGTGCATTCTTTCGTTCCTATTTCCAACGGAGCCCGGCATTTATCCCAGACAGGGGACACGTACAGGAATGCTGACTCCATTTATTGATGTTTGACATGTGACCTTGCTGTGACCTTGATGCGGTTTGTCCCAAACTTAGCCGACTGCTGGTTTTTTCTGTCTCTCATCATCGTATAGCTGTACACACTTTTTCTGAAAGACTCTTGAATCTTGTGGTTATACAGTGTTTTCCCATCACAGGGGGTTTATTCTCGTTACGTGACGGGATTTTAAACAGCAGCTGTTCTGCACCGCTGCTCTGATTCCCCTCGATTTATAGTACAGCGTCCCATCCGACCATCTAACGGCTTAAGATCAGAGGGAGGACAAAGTGTTCAAGCTCTATGAGCGCATGACTCACAACAGCTCTGCGCAAGGAATATTAAAGGAGCTGTGGTACGTGCAAGAGAAAAAAAAGGATGATTTTTGATACAGACTGACGGAAAAATAAAGAGAGAAAAATAAAAATAAAAAAACGAGAGAAAAATACAAACGCCTCAGGCACAGAAGGTTGTTCAGACAGAAAAAAACTAGCCTCAAACATTTTATAACCTACGGGAACAGAGAGAAAGAGAGAGAGAGAGAGAGAGAAAGAGGGAGAGAGGGAGGGGGGGCAGACAGAAAAAAAAGGAAAAAAATGAAGATAGTAAGAGTGAAATAGTGAAGGAAAAATAGTGAAAAAGGATAAAGTAAGACAAAAACAGACAGAAGGAAAGAGAGAGGGGGGCAGACAGAAAGACAGAAAAAAAGAATCTAAGATAGTGAGAGTAGAAGAGTGAAAAAAAGAGATTAAAAAAGAGAAAGTAAGACAAATACCGGCAGAAAAGAGAGAGAGAAAAAAGAGAAAGAGACACAAAAAGGGTGGGCAGGCAGGCAGAAAAAATGGTGTAAGAGAGAGTGAGAGTCTAAGGGAGAAAGTAAAAGATAGAAAACAATAAAAGAAAGACAATACGACAGACAGAAAAGGGGGAGGGAGAGAAAAGAAAGAAAGAAAGAAAGAAAGAAAGGGACAGAGAGAGAAATGGCGACTGAGAGAAGGGAACAGAGAGAAAAAAAGAGTAAGAGTGGAAGGGAGAAAGAAACAGATGGAAAAGGACAAAGGAAGGCAGTAGGATAGACAAAAAAAAGACAGGGGAGAGAGCGAGAGAGACAGCGAGAAAGAAAGGAAGAAAAAAAGAGAGAGAGAGAAGAAAGAAATAGAGATATATAAGAAAAAAAGAAATGCAGCAGGACAGACAAAAAAGAGAAAATTAAGAGATAAAGAAAGAAAGGCAGAAGGAGGAACAAAAAATAGAAAAAGAGAAAAAAGAAAGAGAGAGAAAGACAGAAAAAGTAAAGGGAAAATAGAGATTACAAGACAGGAAAATGCCTCAGACAGAAAAAAGACAGAGGGTAGGAGAGAGAGAGAGAGAGAGAGAGAGAGAGAGAGAGAGAGAGAGAAGACAAGAAATGTGGAGAAAGATTATTTCCTAATTACAGCACATCTTGATCTGGAACCTTCTTTCCTTTTCCTTAACCTCTGTCCCTTTTCTCTTTACATTTGACTTCTTTTTGTCTCCTTCTCTTCCTCTTTATTAATCCTTTCTTCCCATTTTCCTAGTCCATTCCATTATTTCCCTTCTTCTCTTCTCTTCTTTTTATGGTTTCTTTTTTTTTATTATTCTTTCTGTAGGATTTTTTTAAAAATAGAATTGAAATGTAGTTTTTACACATTACCCTGTTACACACACACACACACACACAAACACACACACACACACACACACACAACGAGGAAGTGGAACATTAAAAAAGAAAGAGGGAAAAATGGCAACTGCCAAAAAAAAAGGCCACCACAGAGCGGAGATGATGAAAGTGTGGAGATGTGAGAGATAGCAGATGAGCTCTGGAGCATCCATCACAGCGGCGCTCGGATAGCGAGCAAAGAGCAAAAACGGATGGATGAAGCTAGAGCTGAAAAGAGCCACTTTTATCCCACCTGCAATCGTCTCTCCTCTTCCTCCCTCCTTTTTCTTTCCTCCTCTTCCTGCTTCCTCTTCAGCTCCATCTCTGCTTTCCTGCATCGAGAAAACAAAACACACAGGATCAGGAAGTGCACGTTGAATACATTTACCGCATTTGTCAGACGCTACACAACTGAGCAATTGGGGGTTAAGGGGCCTTGATCAGGGGCCCAACAATGGTAGCTTGGTGGTACTGGGAATCAAACCCTGATCTCCTAATTAGCAGCCCAACAGTTTAACCACTGCGCTACCACTTACCCTACCACAAATATGACTCCTCAATATGAATAGAAAAAAAAACAAATTGTAAAAGTGAGACAGAGACAGAACGAGGGATGAGACACTTTTCGTCTCTGCTCGCTCCATCACTGTGTCAGTTCTGCTCCCCTGTCATTAGAGACGGCGGCGGCGGGACGTAGCCCTGAAGCAGGAAGTGGCCCTTTGCACGCTAAGGTCATTGATTGGTTGACCGAGATTTTATGAGGCTTGAACAGAGGACAGGAACGACAGAGCAAATGACAGGAACAGAGGACAGAGCATGCAAAGTGTCACAGCATCTTATTCTCTCTCTCTATCTCTCTCAATCAGTCTATCTTCCTCATTCTTTTATTTCTTTGAAAATCCAAGCATTTCATTTTTTTTCTTATATTCTTTTATTTATCCACCTCTTCCCTCACTAATCCATTTATTACCTTCCCCTTTTCCTCTTCCCCTTTTCTCCTTTCTTGATTCTACCCTCTTTTACTTGCCTTATCTATTGTCTCCTTTTATTATCTTTGCTTCCCTTTTATGCCTTCTTTTCTTTATCTTTAATAAATTGTAACTTGTCCTTTATTCATACTATTTCCACTTTATTTTTATTTTCTTTCTCTTTTCTTTTCCCTTTTATTGCTTGCCTTCTTACTTCCTAATTCATCTTTCTTTCCATCCCCCCCTTTTTTGTTTTCTACTTCACTTTTCTTGTCTTTTAATTAAGCAGTTCTTCTCTTTCTTTCCTTTTTCTCCTTAAACCCTTTTCCACTTTTCCTTTTTCTTCTCTCCCTTCAGGTCTTTTTTTATGGTCATATTAATCTCTTGCATCTTTCCCTCCTCATGTCTTCACTTCCTTTCCCCCTGTCCCATTTTTCGAACCCCACCCCGCTCTCTTACATGCGTCTCTCCTCCTCTGCTTGTTTGCGGAGTCTCTCCTCTTCCTCTCTCCTCTCCTTCTCTTTGTCCATCTCCTCCTGGATACGCCGCAGTCTCTCGCGCTCCTCCTCCTCCTGTTTCTGTTTCTGCATGGAACCCAGGAGGTGTTCGGAGCGCGTCACCAGCGCTTGATGCTCATGATCCATGTCCATGCGGCTCATCACGGTGCACTGAGGAACAACAGAACACAAAAGAGAACACTTTTTATTGATGATTCGGTCTATATAAAACGCCCCAATACCCCACTGCGCCATAAGGACATCATTGATACACCCTTCAGGCAAAAAATGGCGGTGCTGGTAGTCACACTGTACCCAATATTGCCGGTTAATACTCTTAAACGAAGTCCGCTTGGACAAAGTAAGAAAGTGTGCATTAAGGACGCAAGTACGCAGGGCGGAAAAGCTTACCATCCTACGTAATTGCACTTCACAGCAGGAACGCGCAAATGGCACAAGGATGCAAGTGAGGGTATTAGGACAAAGTCAAATTCTCATCTGATATCCCTCATTCTTTTTCCATTTACACCCACAGCTCTTCATTTTACACTTCCTAATAATTTATTAGGAAGTGTTCTTAACACATCAATCAGTTCTTTACGTATCTATCAGTTCTTCTTCATGTATTTTTTTCAATTTTTCTTCACGCATCTATCGGTTCTTTTTTATGTCTCGATCACATCTGTTCTTCTTTTCCTATCTATCTGTTCTTCTTTTCCTATCTATCAGTTCTTTTATAGGTTTCTATTAGTTCTTCTTTAGGTTTCTATCAGTTTTTCTTTAGGTTTCTATCAAGTCTTCCTTAAGTATTTATCCATTCTTTTATATGTATCTATCAGTTCTTCTTTATGTATCCATTCGCTTTTCCTTAGTCATTTATCAGTTTTCTTCCATCATCTTTCAGTTCTTCTTTTTATACCCATTATTTTTTAATCCACCCGAGCAGTTTAGGGTTAAGGGCTTTGCGAAGGAGCCCAGCAGTGGCAACTTGGTGGTGCTAGGAATCTTCCAGTCAGCAGGAAACATGATTATATCATAACCACCAAGTTGGATATTAATGTGCAGAAGAAAGGCAAAAAGAAGAGAGAGGTCTCTGAGGGTTAGTTTGGATTTTTCTTTTATCACCCATCAGTTCTTCTAGCTACGTCCACCAAAGTTTCCTTCAACATCCATCATATCATCTTTCCATATCATCAACCCTTCATTTGAAATTCTTCGCCTTCTTTTCCTCCAGTTCCTTCATCTCCTGCTTATTTTCTTCTAGTCATGATCAGTTCTTCTTCCTCTTCCCGACAACTTTCACTTCTACTCATGTCACTTGCTGTTTTTCCTCCCATATGAACAGCTTCTCTTTATACATTCCTTAAGATCTCTTTTTTTCTTCTCGATGTCGTTCCTCCCACGTTCCTCGCTTCACATCCAACCCTTAAGGAGGGGTTAGATGTGAAGTGAAGAACGTGTGACGTCCTCTGCACATTAATATCTAGAAGTATTTAACATATTAGTGACAGCCATTAATCCAGATGAGAATCCTGCTTGACACTGTGTGTTACTGATTTAAAGAACAGAATTAGGGGATAAGTGGGTATAGAAGATAAATAAATGAATGAATAAATATTGGTGGACATGGAACCATGAATAAAGCCACCCCCCCCCGCAACAAAAATAAAAAGATTTTAAAAAGATTTTGCAGGAAGTGCTTATGAACGCTAGTCAAAAGTGAGATCAAACACACACCTTAATCTTTCGCATTAGTGTGTCGATGGAGGCATCCAGGCCGTGGATCTGTTGACTCATTTCCTCTTTATTCTCCGTGAGGCCGCTTACGGCGTCGTTTAGCATGCCGATTCGCTTCTTCAAGCCGCGCAGCTTCACCAGGCCGTCGATGCTGTTAAACACACACACACACACACACACTAGTGTAAAAAAATTACCTCAGCCTGAACTCCCAGACGCAAAATCTCCAAAGTAACGAAGTAACAAAGGCTTTGCTTTAAAATTCTGCGTACAAAGTAAATGTAATTCGCTATCCCCAACTTTACTTTTGCTTTATTTTCATTTTACTTTGTAATTTCCCTTTAAACTCTTTAATTTAATGCGATTATTCACTTTAGGTGACGGTTGCATTTTTCCAAACAAAGCATCACTTCTAGTAATGAAAGATTTATCTGCAATTTCAGATGCTGGTTAAAAGGATTTAAATTTAACACGGTGGAAAAAAATATTAATTATGTCTGTTTTTGGGGGGTTGTGAAGGGAATGAATACTTACCGAGGTTTGTGTTTCCTCTTGCACAGCCACATGCGTACGGTCTTCTGCATCTTAACGCATGCATTGGCTCGGTATTGCATTTTGTTTTTCACTATGTAGTAGAGAAAAACCAAAAAAAAAGCCTATTTAATGGTCTGTGTGTCATTATTAATTGATTTCTCCACACGCTGTATGGCCAAAAGTTTGTGAACAGCAAATTTACATAATTGTTTCTTATTATACCCAAACCCTGTTCCGGCATGACACTGTCCCTGTGCACAAAACCCCTGAACTCCTTGAAGAAATGCTGTGTTCTGATTGGAGTGGAAGAACTCAAAACCGACTATAATACGGCAAAAATTTTATCTCTATATTTTTTTTCATATTGATCGATAACGATAATATATATTAAATCATATTTTAAAAAATAAGATTAAAAACTGATAAAACATTTGGCCTTAAAAAAATTAAGACAACTTATTACTAACTTATAACTTATAGCTAAATAACTTATAACTCAATATTATCATCTGTGCTAAAGGCAGTCTGTTTGAAGAAATAATTCGGATACTTTTATTTAAAAAAAAACAGCGCCATGTTTGATGGAGCATGACACACAATTAAAAAATATATATATGTACATATGATGACTCAATCACGACACAAAGGTTTTACTCATGAAACGCAAAGGTTTTACTCATGAAACGCAGTGTCCCACTGAGGGGACGGTGGAACTTTAACAGGTTTTAATCCGTATTGTTATCGAAAAATTTATCGCAATTCGATATAATATCGCTTCATCGATTCAGCCCTTTCCCAAACCTCCTCAACATTAGCATCTGATCTCACCAATGACACAAAACCTTGTCCAGATGTGTGGAGGGTATTATAGGAGGATGTGTGAGACTAACATCTGGAATAGGATGTTGAAAAAATACACATAAATGTGATGCTCAGGTGTTCCAATGTTTTGCCTATTTAGTGTTTCTAAAGTTAAGATGACTTACTTTTGATGACGGACAGAGTGCACCACTGCACCTTCTTCCAACGGCTGCAGATGAGCCATTTATTGACCTGTTTCACCAGTTCAGCCAAATGATCAGGATCAGATTTCATGATCTGGTCAAACTCTTTAAACTGACACAAAGAAAGAGAGAGAAGAGAGAGAATGAGAGAGAATGAGAGAAAGAAAGAAGAAAGAGAAAAATAGAAAAGAAAAAAAGAAAAGGAAAAAAGAATGTAAGAGAAAAAAGACACATAAGGCAGAGAAGAAAAAAAGGAAAGAGAAAATGGAAAAAAGATTTACTGAAGTGGAAATGTAGCTGCTAACTGCGGTTTACACTGCATGACCAGCTGCTTTCATTACACCAAGTCGTGTTTTGGGTTTTTTGTTCAGGTTGGTGATCCACCCCTCTAACCATACTCACCTTTCCGGGTCTGAAGAAAACTCGAGTGAGTCCGAACTTGTAGTCGTTTTCGTTCAGGCCCAAAGCTTTGAACAGAGCCTGTGAAGTGCAGTGAGAGCAGAGAGGAAACGATCACAGTTTCTGTAGATACACTGAATAAATTCATGCAGAATAAGGAATTCATCAAAGAAAAAAAACTTTTATAACCTTCTACACATCCTAAGACAGAAAGAAAGAAAGAAAGAAAGAAAGACGAGAAAAATGTAAGAAAAAATAAGAACAAAAAAACAGAGAAAGAGAGAGAGAGAGAGAGAGAGAGAAAGATTGTAAGAGAAGAAAAAAAGAAAGAAAGACAGGAAGAAAAGTGAAAAAAGAAAGACAAGAGAATGCAATAAAAAAAAAGAGAAAGCAAAAAAGATAAAGCATGAGAAAGAAAGCAAGAACAAGAGAAAGCATAATAAAGCGAAAGAAAGAAAAGAAAGAAAGAAAGAAAGAAAGCACATGAAACCAAATGCTGAAGAAAACTGGCTGCATTTGTTTAGTTTAAAATTTCGGCAGAAGATTCGGGTTGGTGACCTTGCAGAAGAGTCGGGGGTCCAGACGGCAGAGTTTGGGGGGCATGTACTGCTTGTACATGTTGTAGAGCTCGTGAAACGGCGCGCGGGAGGGGAACCCACCCTGCATCAGGTCCAGTACAGTACTGACACCATACCTGTGTGAAAGAGACTTATTAAAGACATGAAACTGATGGATTTGATTCGGGTTCTAAGGTTCGAAGCCCCGAGCACCAAGTACAGTGTGTGGCGGTACATGACTGTGATCATCGATTAAACAGACCACCGAAATGGCAGACTAGATCTTATTGACTACTTTCATCAATAAAAAGCTCTGTGTCCCAATTTATTCTCAGCCGCGGAGACATCAATCATATGGACACCATTTAGTTTATCATTTTAATACAGAATCCCTGAAATACAAATCCAACAAACACAACCAGCTGGAAAAAAGAGGAGAAAAATAACAATCGATATCTTTATTGATATGAGCGCCTGATACATGTGACACACACACATCATACAGTATATATCAATGTCCTGATCTGCAGTGTGTCCTACATACCAGTGTGAAAACTGAAAGAAAGAAAGAAAGAAAGAAAGAAGATAAAAGAAGGAAAGAAAGAAAAACAACAGAAAGAAAAAGAGGATAAATGAAAAAAAGAAGAAGAAAGAAAGAAAAAAGAAAGAAAAACAAATGAAAGTAGGAAAGAAAGAAAGATTATAAAAGAAAAAAGAAAGAAGAAAAAAGAAAGAAAACCAAAAGAAGGACAGAAAAAAAGTGGATAAAAGAAAAAAAAGCAAAACAAAAGAAAGAAAAAGGATAAAAGAAAAAAAACAATAAAGTTAAAAAAAACCAAAAGAAAGACAGACAGACAGACAGACAGACAGACAGATAGATAGATAACAAAAAAGAGAAAAATGGGTCTACAAACATCTAATAAAAAAGAAAGGCAGGAAAAGAAAGACAGGCAAGGAAAAAAGACAGAAACAGAAACAAAACCAAAAACAGACAAAAAGTGAAAAAAAAAAGACAAAAAAATGACCTGAATGGAAAATTAAAGTTCGGCTCACCGTGGCTGGCAAAATGGTTTGTTTTTAGTCTCTCACTGATTTTATACAGATTTATAATGCAGTGAAAATATCCACCAACCGGAACACTGGAGCTGCGACAGAATCTGTGAACCTTCAAACTGGTGGCTGACCATCTTCAAATTGGGCTTCACACACCGGATAAACCCCGAACCCTAAAAACAAGAATTGCACATCTGAAATTTGCACGGACCTCCTCTGTGTGTGTGTGTGTGTGTGTGTGATCAGTGTGTTCCTGATTTGGTCATTACCGTGCTGCGTAGCTTGTCCAGTAGAATGTTCAACTGGGTCTGTTTACAACAAAGATAAAGCAGAAAATTACTCCAAAGCAATCAGACACCAATGACAGTCCACCGTTTAACCCATGTGATTTTTTTTTAAATTAAAGTATTAATCGGACGGATTGGTTTTCCAAGCTGCCACCAATGGGCCCCTGAGCAACACCTTTACCCCTCAGATGGATAAAATGAATAAATGGTCCCTCTGGATAAAGACGTCTGCCGGATACCATAAATGTCAAATGAATAATAGTTTTTTATTTATTTATTTACACAAACCTTGAATTTGTTGCCCACACTGATGAAGCTCAGCTTGCCCGCTTTCTGCTTGACGTCTTTGGAGTTGTTGGAGTTCTCGAAAAGCTCACGTATGAAACGGTCCTTCGACTCGCTTATCAGCGTCCCTAAGGACATGTGCAGAGCGTCGTTGTTCTTCTCCACAAACCTCCTCTGAGAGGAGAGAATGAAGAGGTCAGCAGGGATTTGGGCATGAAAAAGAAAAATAGTAATAATGATCTAACAGATTTCTTTGATCTCTTAATGTTTTTTCATTTCTATATATAAACTACTATAAACTACCATAAACTACTACAAACTACCATAAACTACCATAAACTTCTATAAACTGCCATAAAATACCATCAACTACTATAAACTATCATTAACTACCATAAACTACTACAAACTGCAATCTGGCTATCTGGCT
>VCAZ01000032.1:1614110-1719110 GCA_005784505.1 Bagarius yarrelli | reverse complement strand
TATTTTAGTTATTTTTGGCTAATGAATCATTAAAGCAGCGATAAATGATCAATCGGCTCACGTGACTTGTCACGTTAATACCGTCTAAATACGAATTACTGACACTGGAGACTCCCTTTATAACCTATATTGAAGGAGCCTTTTTTCAACGGAAAAAAAATAACAGACATAGACATAGACAATAGGGACCTTTTAAAACAGGAAGGTACCTCATACCGCCGTAAGAATGGCAGTTAAAAGGCAATTCTGAGAAGTGCTGCTTTGAGCTTTATTTAGAGATCTTGTGTGTGTGTGTGTGTGTGTGTGTGTGTGTGAGAGAGAGAGAGAGAGAGAGAGCGAGGGAGAGAGAGAGAGAGAGAAAAATGAGGTAATCTCACTTGATAGCAGTATCTTTAGCGCCTCCTGCTGTTGTGAGCATCACTCTGGTGGTAAGACTGACTCGTAGATCTTCTTCATCCAACCCCAGCAGCTCGGCGCAATGCTGCAGAGCCTGACTCGACTGCTTCTTTAAGATACAACCTCCTGGGAAACACACACACAAGAAAGAAAGAAAGAAAAAAAGAAAAAAAGAAAGAAAGAAGTGTAGTTGAGGAAAAATCCCAAAGGAAAGTGTCATATTACATTAGCGGATGAATGGTGTACCCCAGGGACCTATGCTAGGTCCTATGCCAGATCTAATTTTAAGGAAATGTCCCGACTCTTCATATCCAGCTGTAGTTTTTTTTTCAGAACAGCTGAAAAAAAAAACAGTGAGTTGAGGGATAAGAGCCTTTCTCAAGGGCCAAGCAGTGGAAGCTTGCTAATCCTGAGATATGAACCTACAACCTTCTGATCAGGAGTCCAACAATTTAAACACTGAGAAACCAATGACCTGTATCGCTTTCTCCCAGCTATTCCTAAAACATGTGATAATTGTGAATAGAGTGTTAACGCAAAAGGTAGTTGCTACTTTAGCATTGGAGTTAGCAAGCTCTAAGAGTCTCTGTTCTACGAAAAGGTAAAACGGATTGCGGTTTATCATGACTCAGCTGGATGAGCTCAAAGTCGTGTGTGTTATTAAAGAGATCGATCACAGTTAGGTGGGAATGGCACACACACACAAGCTGAAACAAGCTTGTTTGTAGCAAAGGCAACGAGAGAAGCGATTTCCTGTGTACTTCCAGCACCACAATAGGTATTGACTACCAGTAGTTCTTTAAAAGGGGCTCGGGTCTGATACTGTCCAGTTGAGGTTTAAGAGCCTTGCCCAAAGTGTCAGCAGGGGCAACTGCGCATGATGTGATTTGAACTCACAACCTTACAGTCTAACCCACAGTCCAACACTTTTACCACTGAGTTACCAGATAACTAAGTAATCTGCTGGAGCCTATCCCAACCATCTCTGAAAAGGCGAAAGGCAGAAGGGGTACAACCTGGACAGGTCCCCACACTGACTCTTATGGACAATTTAGATCAACCTAACATACATGTTTTTGGACTGTGGGAGGAAACTGGAGAACCCGGAGTAAACCCACACAAGCACAGGGAGAACATGCAAACTCCACACAGAAAGACCCCTGCCCGGAATCGAACCCAGGCCTGGTTCCACTGTGCCACTCTGCTGCCCTCCAATCAGAGTTAGGTATAGAAAATGTGCAAATGTGTGTAACTAGTACCAGGAAAAGGCAAGAACCGTTGAATAATATCTACTGTTTTATAATCAGAACGAAACACAGACATGAACTGAAGCTCGGAATGAAAGTTCAAACAGAGGTTTATCGTGTCGTAAGTCATTTATCATCGTAACAGCAAAAAAATATCTTTACAAATGCCACCTTTTTAGCTCCGGCTTAGGAATTACGCACTTACTAAACAAAAACAGTCGACTTGAAGTGTAAACCAGAGTAGGACTAAGTCTAACTGCATCTGAGCGTAAAGGATAATGTGTGTTTACTTTAGTGGATAATCAGCAAGTAGACAAAGTCTCAGCTCCAGGTAGCACATTAAAAGGTCCTTCAACACTTAAACTGGAATAATCCACTCCTATCATCTCTCAGGGTTGTGTTTCTCAGGTTTCTTAGGCTTTACTTTTTACTATCAGGCATTGACATTTTATCTGGGAAACACTATCAGATGTTAATTTATTTCCAAAAAATTGTCATGATCACTACGGGATGTGTGGGGAATCGAACCCCGATCTTCCGATTAGCACTCCAACAGCTTAACCACAGTGCTACCTATTCCTACCACACATACAACTGAGCAATTGGGGGTTAAGGGGCAGCTTGGTAGTGCGGGAAATCGAACCCACTATCTTTTGATTGATGTTATTGCAAAATATCAGCAAAAACTACTAGGCATTACATAATAGATCATAATAATAATAATAATAATAATAATATGCACACACAACAGGTGTTAAGGTAAATGTTATTTGGAAGATCAAAAAGATTTAGGTAATATATAGAGTGATCTTTTTTCTTTTCTTTTTTTTTACCCGAAGTGCTGCCCGCCTCTTCAAAGTCTATATTGCCGAGGTGAAGTACTCCAGCCACCACCCGGAACATATCCAGCTTCTCAGCGTCGCCCAGACCGATCTTCTTCATGGCCACTTCCATGCGGCTGTAATCGCCACAGTCATCCAGCAGAGGGTCCTTCAGGGGGCCTGCCTTCAGGTGCTAAAGAGTCACAGGAGTCAAAGGTCAGGTAAGTAGAAAGCTTTCCCAGAGTGCTCGCTGACAACAGATCAAATTCTTGTGAAAAGGACCAAAGAAGAAATATAGGACTGAGAATTGAACTAAAAAAAATTGTTTGGTAAAGTTAACGAGTTTCAAACTAGTGAAAATACTTTCTCTCTATCCATCATTAGTATTTCTCTCTCTCTCCATCCATATATCCAGAAATCCATCTCATACCTAATCATCTACTGATCAATCTATCTACCCCTCCACCCATCCATTTATCTATCCATCGATCCATCCATCCATGAACGCACCCATCCATCCATCTATCTATCCATCTATCAATCTTTTTTAACATTTTGCTTATTCGGCCATGGGGTTCCTACTTTTTTTACTTTCCCATAAGACAACAGGAGCGCTGATTCATCATATTACAAAATGGTATAAACCGACGTTTGTAAGTGCCTAAAGTAGCTTTTTGTTTCTTGTGGTAAAATCTGCACGAATTTTTATTGTTGTGACATCATAAGGCCATGTGACAATATCAACATGGCGTATGTACTACATTGACATTTTATACATACTACCCGTAGTCAGACTATACAGAACAGAACAATACTAACTCAAACGTATCTATTAAAGTACCTGGTTGGTTTTACGCAGTAAATTTGACATACTTTGCATGCAACACAACAGCAGTTTAAAGGTTCCACTCGTTTAAGACGGTACAGGCTGTAACGCTAAGTACTAAAGAGTTCCATTATTAGCCGTAAAGGAAACCGACAGGAGAAGTTCTACAAAACAAACAGAAGTGCTTTGTACTCAGACTTATAATCAATGAACCCGAGACACACTAGGATCCAAAGTTAACAGGATCCGGATGAGTGGAAATTGATTCGTGTCTCTGTTACTATGGCGTTGCCCCAAAGCAGTTAAATATGTGGGCAGAAAAAAAAAACAAAGAGAAAACGATTGACTATTTCACCTTAAATACTTACTCAGAAATAGCTCAAACGAACTAAGGTGTTCTGAAACTAGCGCATTTGTTTACAATGCGCTTTTCACTTTTTCTTCCCACAGAATCCGGATGAGTGGAAATTGATTCGTGTCTCTGTTACTATGGAGTTTCCCTGAAGAAGTTAAAGATGTGGCCAAAAAAATCGGAAAGATACAGGTGACTAAATAATTGACTTCATGATCCATTCAGGCAATTCAGCCATTAATCCATCTGTCTATCTATTTATCCATCCATCCATCCATCCATCCATCCATCCATCAATCAAGTCAAAATAAACTGAACTGTTCTAGACACCTCCAGCGCATTTGTTTTCCTCTCTTTTCACTCACAGGATCCGGATGAGTGGAATTCGATCGTTGTCTCTGTTACTATGGAGTTACCCTAATGGGATTAGGGCAACTTGAACAGGCCTTTTACCCTTCTACTCACAGCAGGCCAAATACAAAACACTACAGATTAATGACTTCTCCAAATCACTCAGACGTTCTCATTTTCTACCCGTTACAACAGAAAATAACAGCGTCCATCTATCTATCTATCTATTATCTATCTATCTATCTATCTATCTATCTATCTATCTATCTATCTATCTATCTGTCTATCTATCTATCCATCCATCCATCCATCCATCCATCCATCCATTAAATCTAATCAAACTGTCCTGATACCAGCGCATTCTTAAACCACCCTTTCATGTTTTAGGGTCCAGGGTGGTACTTGAGAAGGATTGTTTACTCGTAATCTCTTTCTTGTTCTATGATGTTTAGAAAAATCAGTGCAAAGCCGTGATCAAGTGAGATTAACATCAGAAGCTGACAGCGCCGAATGATTACAAAGAAGGCCGCTTCAGTGTTAATGAGCAGAAACAAAGCAAGGCGCAGGTCATACATAATTCACTACAGGGGGATTGTTACAACTCCAGTGCAAACCTGGGATATTTATAGTGCTCAAACTACACACTCTCTCTACACTCTGACAACCGGGTTCGAGCAAAGCCAAGGGCTAACCCCAAAACCCTAACCCCTAAATCTCTAACCCCCAAAACCCTAACCCCTAAATCTCTAACCCCCAAACCCTAACCCCTAAATCTCTAACCCCAAAAACCCTAAATCTCTAACCCCTAAATCTCTAACCCCCAAAACCCTAAATCTCTAACCCCCAAAACCCTAAATCTCTAACCCCCAAAACCCTAATCCCTAAATCTCTAAAACCAAAACCCTAATCCCTAAATCTCTAACCCCCAAAACCCTAACCCCTAAATCTCTAACCCCCAAAAAAACCCTAAACCCCCTAAACTTCCTAACCCCCAAAAACCCGAACCCCTAAATCTCTAACCCCAAAAACCCTACATCTCTAACCCCCCCAAAAACCCTAAATCTCTAACCCCCCCAAAACCCCTAAACCCCTAAAACCCAAAACCCTAATCTCTACCCCTAAATCTCTCCAACCCCTAAATCTCTAAACCCCCAAACCCTAACCCCTCTAACCCCTAAATCTCTAACCCCCAAAACCCCTAACCCCTAAATCTCTAACCCCCAAAACCCTAACCCCTAAATCTCTAACCCCTAAATCTCTAAACCCCCAACACCCTAACCCCCTAACCCCAACCTAAATCTCTAACCCCCAAAAACCCTAATCCCCTAAATCTTCCAACCCCCAAACACCCTAATCCCTAAATCTCGAACCCCAAACCCTAATCCCTAAATCTCTAAAACCAAAAACCCTAACCCCTAAGCTCTAAACCCTAACCCAAAAGCCCTAAATCTCTAACCCCCGAAAAAAACCCTAACCCCCTAAACCTCGAAACCCCAAAAACCCAACCCTAAATCTCTAACCCCCAAAAACCCTAACCCCTAAATCTAAAACCAAAAACCCTAAAACCCCCCCCCCCAAAACCCCTAAAAATCCTAACCCCTAAATCTCTAACCCCAAAACCCTAACCCCTAAATCTCTAACCCCCAAAACCCGAACCCCTAAATCTCTAACCCCAAAACCCTAAACCCTAAACCTCTAACCCCAAAACCCTAACCTCTAAGTCTCTAACCCCCAAAACCCTAAACCCTCAATCTCTAACCCCAAAACCCTAACCCCTAAAACCTCTAGTCTTAACCCCCAAAACCCTAATCTCCCTAAAAACCCCTAATTCTCTAAAACCCTAATCCCTAAATCTCTAAAACCAAAACCCTAATCCCTAAATCTCTAAAACCAAAACCCTAACCCCTAAATCACTAACCCCCAAAACCCTAACCCCTAAATCTCTAACCCCAAAACCCTAACTCCTAAATCTCTAACCCTCAAACCCTACCCTCTAAATATAAAACCCCTAAATACCTAAACACTAAAACACTAACCCCAAAACCCCAACCCATAAACCTCTAACCCTTAAACTCTACCCTCTAAATATGAAACCCCTAACCGCTAAATACCTAATCCCTAAATATCTAAACCCTATCTCTAACCCCAAAACCCTAACCCCTAAATATCAAACCATAGATTTTTAGGGATTAGGTATTTAGGTGTAAGGGACTTGCTTAAGGGCCCAGCAATGGCAATTTAGTGATCGTGGGATACAAACTCACAATTTACGGTCCAACAAATCAACAACTTAACTTCCAATATATAAATACAAACCAACAAATTTTTTTTTTAGGGACACAAGAACTTCCTTGAGGTTACAGAGAAAGAAAATAAAGACATGTCCTTTAGTAAACCGTCCTGCCTAACCAGAACAAACTTTCTAACGCAGTGTATAATTCATCAACGAACAATGTTTTCTCTTATATGATTTCTCAGAAGATGTTTTCTTCACAGTCAGAATGAATTAATCTTTTTATTTCCAGACGGCTAAGAACACAAACACAGCTCTGTAAGGGCCGCCACTGTAAACAGTTATAATTAATTCGACCGTCCCCTCGGGGTCCGCGGCAAAGTGGAACGAGTTCCTGCAGATTTGTTCGGCAATTCATTCGTTATAGTCATAAACTGCTCTCGACGCCAAGAACACTGCAGAGGTTCTGTCCGTTTCATCATCAATAACTTGCAGGGGTTCCTTGGCAAGCATCCTACTCAATTAACCCGAGGCAACTCCAGGCTAGGAAATAAATCAGGACATCCTAATAAGTCTAAGGGCGACGCTATAGTAATGAGACAGGAATATAAACACTTTACCTCGGGGCTCTTGCGGTTCTGCAGGAGCTTTTGGTCCGTGTCCTTTGTTGCGAAGTAGCGCGTACATCCTCGATTAAGGTACTGCGTGAGGGAAAAGACAAAGTTTTATAAAATTTAATAAAGAATGTAAATTTTAAAAAAAAGGTGCAAGAATAAGATTAAATAAATATGATTTAAAAGACAAATACAATAGCAAGTGCAATAATTTGTCCAAATGGCAGATGTTAAAATCAAAAAAATTAAAAATACAAAGAATCTCAATCAAATTCCCGAAATCGAAAGTATGTCGAAAAAACCACAAATATTCACATACCTCAATATTTCAAATTATCACAATAATTTTTTGCAATCATTGTTAAGGTGTTGGACTACCAACTGGAAGATTGTGGGTTCGATTCCCACCTTCACCAAGCCCCCACTTGGCAAGGCCCTTAACCCCTAATTGCTCAGTTGTATATATGAGATAAGTGTAAGCCGCTCTGGATGAGGGCGTCTGCCAAAATGATGTAAATGTAAATTTATTGTCTATTAATTTCAACCTCACCAATTATCTTATTTCTAAAATTTAATTGAAAATCTCAGAAATTTGATTGATGATCACAAATGATCTCATTAAACCTAACGAATCATTACATTTCTATGCTCACCTCAATGGAGCCAATAAACTAATGTCCATAAACAAAACCCAGATTTTAATACGCACCGGTATGTGGTGGTGAAGTCATTAAACCGTCAGCAGGGCTAATTTTCTTTGCGCTTTACGTTAATGGCATTCGGCAGACACCCTTATCCAGAGTCACTTATTTTTAACTCTTTTATAATTGGGGTTAAGGGCCTTGCTTAGGGGCCCAGCAGAGCTAAATTGGTGGTGCTAAGAATCGAACCCCGATCGTCCAATTAGCAGTCCAACACCATAAATTGGACAATTGGACAATCGCATTCAAATTATGTTGAGAGTAGACTTTTAACGCAAATGTTACACAATTTCTTAACAAGACTTTTCCAATATTAGATTTAATTCTTTAGTTGCTTCACAGCGCTTGCTTCTCTAAAAAAATGACCATCAAACACAATGAAAGGTTAACATAGCTGTGAGGTGAAAGTTAAAATACATGATAAACGTCGCAGGGTATCATGTTTCGACTGATCCGAACTCGCTCAATCTAAAAAACTCCGGCTGTCCGTATCAGACGTCTCATTGTTCTGTATTCTGTTCAAAGCCATGTCAATGTTGAGCAAACACAAAACCCTTTTATTCTCTCTCTCTATATAATAACACAGAAAGACGAATTGTCATGCAGACGCCATCGCCGGATGAATGATGAGGGTGGTTAGAAGGTCCGGGGTGACAGACAGAGGTGTGTAAAGAGACGGATGATTGACAGGCGCTTAGAAAGAGCAACGGATTTGATAAACATATAGACATTGAAAGCTTCACCCACCCAAACAAAGATAAGGTTCGGTCTTATTGTTATTCAACAAGGAAAGCAAACGATATAAAATATTGTAAGAATTTGGCAGGTGATGACTGACACTTCCAAAAAATAGCGGACATTTTTGAATAAAAAACACAATTAATTGTCAGTTGTCGTGTAAATAGTTTATAATTACCAGCTAATTTTTTGGATATCTGATAATAACCAACGCTAAAATGAAACCCCGCCCCCTCTGCGCTGATCTCAAATTAGTAACTTTTTCACATTTTTTTCTCATAATTCTGAGGCGAAAGGTAGTGGTACTAGTAATGGTCCCTCATTGCTATGTACCCCTTTCTCTTACGCATGCCTTCATACAGACCTGGGCTAATTCTCCATACCTTTAAAGCCTGGTGGCCCTATTAGAGCCCCGGATTATCAGAACCTACTCACTTTTTCCACTTTTCCCAGCTCCAACTTAAAATAAAGCACACCAAAGTTATGCTAAACCTCGAAATATAAAAAAAAAATCTAAGATTGCACAATCAAATGAAGTCCCTGACGGTATTAGAACGGATCTACGGTCAGGTTAAGCCTGAACCAACAAATGAGGAGTGATGGAAAGCCTACACACCGCTTCATTTATTAGGCTATTATGGGCTTGTTGGAAGATAACATTTGTACTCATGGACAATTCTGCCATCTAGTGGCTGTTTTTAAAGCTAAGCTACACAAGAACGCTCACTTTTACCTCTGGTATGATGATGATCTAGGACTCGTTGGTTTAAAACGTTTTTTTTATATTTTATATTCAGTTCCTTTCCTGATTTCATAACAGTCCTGCTGGTTTACTCTTTACCCTTTTCGCTGCACTCACCCTGAAACTGTTAGGAGAGGACAGGTGGAATTTTTCACGGATGTCCTCCGGTGCTCCGGCGCACAGCCTGTAGAAGACGTGGTAGTTTCTTTCCTCCTGACCCTGTGTGCAGATACGGGATTTCTCCAGCAGGTAGTGAGACACGAATCCCCCGACCACCACGTTCTGCATGCCACAGAAACAGAATCAGGACGGTTTAATTCAAGTCAATAAATAAAGAGGTGAGTGAGTGAGTGAGTGAGTGAGTGAGAAAATAAGTGATATAATGGGTGAGGGAATGACTGAGTGACAGGGTAAATAAATAGGAAGGTGAATGGTTGAGTAAGTGGGTGAGTGAGTGAGTGAGTGAGTAAGTGAGGAAATGAGTGTTATAATGGGTGGGGGAATAACTGAGTGACAGGGTAAATAAACAGGGAGGTGAATGGGTAAGTGGGTGAGTGAGTGAGAAAATAAGTGATAATGGGTGAGGTAATGACTGAGTGACCAAGTTAATAAATAAAGAGGTGAATGGGTGAGTGAGTGGTGAGTGAGTGAGTGAGTAAGTGAGTGAGTAAGTGAGTGAGTGTAAGTGAGTGAGGAAATTGAGTGTTATAATGGGTGGGGGAATAACTGAGTGACAGGGTAAATAAACAGGGAGGTTGAATGGGTAAGTGGGTGGAGTGAGTGAGAAAATAAGTGATAATGGGTGAGGGAAATGACTGAGTGACCAAGTTAATAAATAAAGAGGTGAATGGGTGAGTGAGTGAGTGAGTAAGTGAGGAAATAAATTATATAATAGGTAAGTAAATGAGTGACAGAGTAAATAACTTGGGAGGTATACTGATGAGTGAGTGAGTGAGTGAGTGAGTGAGAAATAAATTATATAATAGGTAAGTAAATGAGTGACAGAGTAAATAACTTGGGAGGTATACTGATGAGTGAGTGAGTGAGTGAGTGAGGTGGAGTGAGTGAGTGAGAAAATAAATTATATAATAGGTAAGTAAATGAGTGACAGAGGTAAATAACTTGGGAGGTATACTGATGAGTGAGTGAGTGAGTGAGTGAGAAATAAATTATATAATAGGTAAGTAAATGAGTGACAGAGTAAAATAACTTGGGAGGTATACTGATGAGTGAGTAAGTGAGTGAGTGAGAAATACAATTATATAATAGGTAAGTAAATGAGTGACAGAGGTAAATAACTTGGGGAGGTATACTGATGAGTGAGTGTGAGTGAGTGAGTGAGTGAGTGAGTGAGTGAGTGAGAAAATAAATTATATAATAGGTAAGTAAATGAGTGACCAGAGTAAATAACTTGGGAGGTATACTGATGAGTGAGTGAGTGAGTGAGTGAGTGAGGAAATAAATTATATAATAGGTAAGTAAATGAGTGACAGAGTAAATAACTTGGGAGGTAAGTAAGTGAGTAAGTGAGTGAGTGAGTAAGTGAGTGAGTGAAAATAAATGATATAATAAGTGAGTGAATGAGTGATGGAATAAGTAAATGAGTGAGTAAAAAAGTGAACCAAAAAAAAGAGGAACACACAGCCTTTGACGATCAGTTTGACAAAACAAACCCAACCAAGAAGCAACTCGTCTGGAAAAAGTTAGTGTACACACACACACACACACACACACACACACACACACACACACACACACACACACACACACTGACCTTTCCGTTAAAATGAATCTCCACAAACTTGCCAAAGCGGCTGCTGTTGTTGTTGCGGACTGTCTTAGCGTTCCCGAAAGCCTCCAGCAGGGGATTTGCTGCATGTTGCAAAGACCAATAAAAGGTGACACATATTTATATATATATTAAACAAGAAATATATATACCCCTCCATCCACACCCACACACACACACACACACACACACACACACACACACACACAATTACAGTACATTTAAGTACACCTTGAAGTCTTACCCTCAACTATCCTCTCATCAATGTCCTGCCCCGTCCCGTACGACGTGGTCAAATACCTGCCAGAAAATACAGCCGAGGAATAAGGAACCGTTCTCAACACAACATTAATAAAACGTTTTCGAAATGTATCATTCTGTCGTCTTCTAATTTTAAAAGAAAACTATAAATAAACAGAAAAATGATCAGAGTGTTTTTCAGCTTCTTACCGAAGTACGAACTTTGTGTTTTCAGTCTTTCCGGCACCCGATTCGCCAGAGACAATGATCGACTGACTCATCTTCAGCACCTTCATGTCACGGTAGGCTTTATCCGCTGGCGAGGTGACACAAACACACACACACACACTTAGGTTTAGGTTCTTCAAAAAGTGCAAAAAAAAATGCAGAACCTAAGTAAAATAAACATTTTTTCAATTTTTCAGAAAAGTTTTGACACCTAAAAATATAATAAAATTATAAAAATGTGTAATTTTTTATCAATTTTTCCATTTGAACTCTTTATTGGACAGAAACTGGTGTTTTACTCACCGATGGCGTACACATGGGGTGGAAGTGTCCCCAGAGATCGTCCCTGGTACTGCTTGATGGTTTCGTGTGAATAGAGTTTGGGGATGTCATAGTAAGGATTCACCGCTATCAGGATGTTGGCGACGTACGTCTAAGTAAACGAGAGGATCGTTATATATATTCACTGTAACACAAACTTGGTGGCGTACAAACTTTTGCACATTACTGTAAACACTACATTTAATGAAACATTTGGATCAGAAGTGTTTAGACAATCAGAATCTGGAAGATACCACGTACAGTGACATTTCTGCCATTTAGCGGATACTCTTAACCAGAGCGACTTACAGTTTTACCTCATTTATACAACTAAGCAATTAGGGCATAAGGGCCTTGCTCAGGGGCCCAACAGGGTAACTTGGTGGTGCTGGAAATTAAACACACAATCATATAGTAGCAGTCCAACATCCTAACCGCTGCGCTACCTCTTTCCTTCACCTGGTAATCCACTGCTCCACCCCCATCGGGTATCTTCTGATTGACTTAACACACCTGATGCAGGTAATCAGGAGTAAGTATGGCAGGGGTCATGGAATAAGGAACATGAGTGGCCCAAACCTGGGAAGTTTACTAAATCCCTAGTAAAAAAGTGTAATGCAATGACTCATTTTAGCCACTAGATGGCACCTAAACGGTTCACTTGGATGTGAACGTAAAAAAAACCCCCAAAAAACAAAACATTGAGCAATAGCTAAAAAACCAGCTTCGAACACAACCACTTTAGGCTGTTATAAATGTGATCTGATTGGCTTGATACTTACATAAATGTGATCTGATTGGCTTTAAACATAAATAAATGTGATCTGATTGGTCTAATATTTACATAAATGTGATCTGATTGGCCTGATACATAAATGTGATCTGATTGGCTTGAAATATAAATAAGTATAATCTGATTGGCTTGTTACTTACATAGATGTGATCTGATTAGCTCGATACTTGCATAAATGTGATCTGATTGATTTGACACTTACATAAATGCGATCTGATTCGCCTGACACTTACATAGATGTGATCTGATTGGCTTGACACTTACATAAATGTGATCTTTACTGTAGCGCACACGCACGTTGTTCAGAAGAGTTGCCTCGTTCAGGTACATCAACGAGCCTGTGTTAACGAGGTAAGAAAGACCAAACGCACAGATGAAGTCAGTTAGCTACTGTACATCCTTCATGTGTTGCCAGATATAAACATATAAAACCCGACTGCGAAATAACTTAATCTTACTCTTCATCCAAAATCGCATACTACTAAGTACGTACTACATTTAAGTAGTTACCGACTTTCTAACCGTTGAAGAAGTTTGTTCTATATAGTATGGTTATGGGTAGTATAAATAAAATTTAGATGTACGGCATCCGCCATGTTAATATTGTCACATGACATATGACAATTTAACTACAAGGCACAATGTTTTTTTCTTTAGATAATAAAAAACTTGAAAAGTGCCACATCGACGTCTTCCACCACTTTCGAGCGTCTCTCTGGTGGGATTACGGGAAAGTAAAGCGTGTATCGTATGCGTACGTAAAATGCGACAACTTTTTGCCTACTGTATATTACGTACTAAATATCCAGATTTACTACTGACCTCACATACTATATCGTACAAAAGTGAGTAAAATCGGAGCCCTAGTCAATGCTGGAATAGATTTTTTTGTAGCTAGTAAAGCTAATACGTGAAAATTTAATTGTTTTTGTTGAAGTTAAAGTTTCTGTTTTTGTTGCAAGTCTGCGACACTGAATATTTCATTAAAATCTTAAAAATCAGTTGAAACATTCCAGAAGAAACCATGAACAGAGAGAAACACTGCCATCTGGAGTTCGTTACACCGTATTACAACTGAAAGGTCCATCAGGAAAAATAAATGTTGTTCTTTATTTTGATGGAGTCCGAATTGCCTCTTGAGGTAAAACACACTCGTTTTGGACCTGAGGCAACTGGAGATTAACTGTAGTTAATAACTTGGCTGCTGTTGCGTTCCAATAGGACTTACTTAACCTGTTGCATGTTTTAAACTGTGTGTGTGTGTGTGTTACAGAACCACAAATCGTGTTTGTCTATGCTGCGGATTACGAGTGATTTATTCGACAGGCTTACAGTTGTCTTCCACATGTTTGTTGAGGTCGTCCTCGGCCGGAAACACCTGGCTGACAGTAGCAAGAAATGTCTGAAACAACAAACAGAGCAATGTTAACTTACTTCTGATTGGATAGAGAGATTTGGTAAATCCTTTTGATCTGCCTGCCTGCCTGCCTGTCTGATTGTGCACTTGTCGATGTATTTCCCAATCAATCAATCAATTAATTTTTCCATCTGTCCATCTCTTCTTCTGTATCTGTCCATTTGTCAGTGTTTATATACACCCATCCATCCAACCATCTATTTATCTGTCTATCAGTCTATCCATCTATACATTCATCCATCTATTTATCCATCTATCGATCCATCTATGTATTTATCAATCCATCCATACATGTCCATTTACCTGTCTATTTGTTATCCATCTACCTTTCCACCCATCCATTTATCTATCCATTTATCTTTCCATCCATCCATTTATCTATCCATCTTTACATCTAACTATCTATCTATCCATCCATCCATCCATCCATCCATCCATCTATACATCCACCCATTCATCTATCCATCCATCCATCCATCCATTACTTCACAGTGACATGAGCAACCGGATACAGGTGTGTCCACCTGCTTGACTCGACAAAGTTAAAAGCAGTTTATGCAAATACGGAGACGCTTCGTGCAATGACTAAAAATGGAATTAAAGGCAAAACACAAAAATGAAAAATTCTCCCTCAGAAAGCTTTATTTTAATATCAAGCGAGACGCTTATTGCGTGACCTGCGGATAAACAGTGTTACTACGGAAACTAGTTGTAGATGCCGACTTTAAGCGATAAAAGCTCTGCATGTGTAAACACGGCTGGACGTGGACGTGTTATAAATCTTTCCGACTTGATAAACGTGCTGGTGTTGTAACCCCCAGGATTCCCGGGTGTCCCAAAAAAAGAGTCGCTGTGCTGTTAACAATCTACATTTATTGTCAATGTTTGTCTCCCTGTCTGTCTCCCTGTCTGTCTCTGTGTCTCTCTCTGTGTCTCTCTCTGTGTCTCTCTCTGTGTCTCTCTCCGTCCGTCCATCCATCTGTCTGCTCGTTTGTCTGCCTATCTGTTTATCTATCTCTCTCTCCGCACACACGCCACGCTTGTAAACACTCCTCACATTGTGCCAACTATCAGAGCCAGCCACTCCAGGCACATCCGTCTAACGTCAATCAGGACAGACGTAATGTTTCTTTTCTCGCCCACATGCACAAATCGCTCATTCTATCAACAAGCAGCTGCGTCCCGACCCCGATGCCGATGCCGCTGCCAGCTCTGATGCCACTAATGCATTCTAGAGCTCCAACTGGGCATCTGTTTCTATGGTAGCACCTTACACAACATATGATGATGTAGTCACGTCATCATCCATTTATCCATCCATTCATTCATCCATCCATCCATCCCATCCATCCCACACAACTATCTATCTATCTATCTATCTATCTATCTATCTATCTATCTATCTATCTATCTATCTATCTATCCATAAATTTGATTTTCGGACCAGATGTGGGATATATGGATGGATGAATGGATGGATGATGGCGTGACTACACCATCATATGTGTAAGGTGCTACCGTAGAAACAGATGCCCAGTACAGTATCAAAAACACACATGGCTGCAAGTTACCTAAAATGAATCCAGATCGCCGATTGATTGGGTGTGCTGTTGTGTAGGATTTTCTGCAACATTCTCTCACCTTTCCTTTTTCCTTCAGGGGTTCGATGGTCAGACTGTCAGCACCGATGTCCACGATGGTACCCAGCTGAAACCCATCAATAGGGTGAGGCGCCCAAACCGGCTTCCCATCCTCCATCTTACCGCACTGCAAACAGACAGCACACACATATTTATATTTCCCTCACAGTACATATAACACACACACAAACACACACGTGACTTTCTAATATCATCATGTCTCAACATTAGACAAAAATAAGGATAAGGTTTCCTGTCTGGTTTCTTCTTCTATTCTATTAGAGTCTTGGAGAATTTTCTTTCCCACCATCACCTCCGTCTTGCACATTAGGAATAAATAAATTAAGAAACTCTTTATTTCAATAACTTCTGGTCAGAACGCGGTGTATTTTGGTGAATTTCACACAGCTGTGGTTTAACCCATCATCTCATTTGGTTAGCGGTACAAGCTGACAAGCTGACAGTTGAGTCTCTTTCCCTTTAGTTTTAAATTTGTCCCATTTTGCTTGCCATACTTCAAAACACAAAAGGCCTGAACCCTGGCCAGCTCCCAGATTCAGCCTGAATCACACTCTCAGTGTCCGACTGTTAATTATTCGACTCAGGCTCGCTCAAATCGCTCGGCATGGGTGACGAGCAGCACATTCTCTGCTCCGAGCAACAGAAAGCCAGACGAGCGAGTCTTCGGTAAAACACACACCAAACTCACACACACGAATCAGCTGACACACTGAAATGTGCTTTGAGAGCTTTTCTCTAACTTTAATCCCAACTCTGATATGTGTAGCTGAGGTGGGCCGGAATAGATGTCATCTTTATTTAAGTGCCCTTTTTCCTAAGTAAAATAAACACACAGTTAAAAAAATATTTGTGTATTTTTTTAGATACAAAGCTGCTGCGATGCAATCCAGCTGCCAACATGCTGCGTGAGTGTCGGGATTTAAATGAGCTGCTGCGTCTCAGCCAATGTAGGAGTGACAGGTGTTTTGAGTTAAAAAGGAATTTATCATACATGCAAACATCAATGCAAATGACCCTCTTTCACCTTTTTTTGTCTCTCCACCTGTATGTCCCTCTGTCTGTCTGTCTCTCTGTTTATTCATTTATCGTTCTGTCTTGTCTATCTCTTTGTCTGTGTATGCATCTGTCTGTCATTCTGGATGTCTGTCTCTCTGCTTGTCTATTTTCCCTATCTGTTTATATGTATATCTGTTTATCTGTGTACACATCTATCAATCTGTCTGTCTATCTGTTTGTCTGTCTGTCTATCCATTCATCTGTTTATCCATCAGTCTGTCTGTCTATCCATCTGTCTGTTTATCTGTCTATCCATCTGTCTGTTTATCCATCTATCTATCTATCTGTCTATCTATCTATCCATCTGTCTGTTGATCCATCCGTCTGTCTGTCGTCGGTCTGTCTATCCGTCTGTCTATCTGTCTATCCGTCTGTCTGTTTATCTATCTATCTGTCTATCTATCTATCCATCTGTCTACCCATCTGTCTGTCTGTCTATTCATCTGTTTGTCTATCTGTCTGTCTGTCTTTCTTTTTGTCTATCTGTCTATCCGTCTGTCTATCTGTCTTTCTTTTTGTCTATCTGTCTTTCCGTCTGTCTGTCTATTAGTCTCTGAATAATTGATTGCATCCGGCTGATAATTCAGTAAAATTATTGCAGTTCTATTAAAAGGTGTTTTTTGAGGCTTAAGTCATTTCCTTCCTTCCGTTTTGATGAGCAAAACAAATCATTTTACTAACTACAAAAGCTAAAATAATCGCTAATTATTGGATTACCTGTTCTAATGATCATCGATTAAATGGCTATAAAAATAATCATTTGTTGCAGCTCTTGTTGCCAGTCTCCGTACTATAAAGTAGGTTGCCGTAGTAACCGATAGTAACGCATCAGTGATGCAACCAGAAATTCATCCCGTCAACAAATCGCTTTTCTTGCAGCTACAATGTAACCTTCTAAAGAGAAGATCTTATTGGTAGACAGTAAACTGAGTCGCTCTGCATTTGCATAAACCTTTTCCTACATCGTCAAGTCGTTGATGTGGCCACACCCACATTTAGTCACCTGAAGTTGGCAGTTCTGACTGAAAACCCCCTACGCTTTCGACTCCGAGTGTATGACAAATCCTCAAACTCAGCTGCATCACAGGGAATCGAAACCTGCTTGATGTCCAAGATGTTCTGGCGAAGATTCATATCACACTGTCGTACCTGTCTAGATGTGTCAAACCCCTCTAAAAAATTAGGCACATTATATTTTTTGCGCCTAAAAAAGATTCCGGTGTAAATCGCAGCAACTCGCAGCTGATTTTGTCTCATTTATTCAGCATGTCTTTATCCTTTGATTGATTTTATTAGTTCATATAAAACATAATTACCAGCTGTGCTAAAAAAAAAAAAACAACTTAGAGACGCGAACAAACATAGCGCTTAATTACAGCTCTGTAATCTTCTTAAACACAACCCATTAGCACACAGGCTAATTTAAGTGTCCATTTAGAAATCAATGAGATGAGAGGCTTAGGAGGAAAAAAATTAACGAGTAATTCAGAAGTAAGTCGGAGAAGAAAGAATATAATAATTAAATAATTTCTTTTAAAGAAGAAAATGTCTACGTAATACAAAACAAATACTGTAATAGTTATATTATTAATAAATAATTATAATGATGCTTTTACATTATATTACATTTACAGCATTTGGCTGACGTCCTTATCCAGAGCGACTTACATTTATCTCTTTTCTACAACTGAGCAATTGGGGGTTAAGGGCCTTGCTCAGGGGGCCAACGGTCGTGGCTTGGTGGAGCTGGGAATCGAACCCACAATCTTTGGGTTGGTAGTCCAACACCTTAACCATGAGCCACCACTTCCGCTTTAACTGGAGGAACATCAGAAAATGTCTCTGTAAGTTAATTAACGAGTAAAATAATCAACTGTTGCGCTTGTTTATTTGGAGGACCTGAAATATAATGTTATAAAAAGAAAGCAAAACATGTCAATTATTTGGTTTTACTACGGTGGATGTTGGTTAGCTTTTCGAATGAAAATGTTCTGAGGTGTAATTATTTACCTGAGGTAACTAGGTTTACACTAGATATAGGTATTACACTAGGTTTATTTAGGTTTATTTTGCTTATTTTTCACCACATTTCACCACAATTAGCATGTTTCTTATCCCCATTCTTAAAATAAGGAAATATAATTCTTTTAAACGTTTTTTAATAATAATAGGAAATAAAATTATTTAATAGAATATCTCATTATTTTAGCTCTATTTTAGTCACAGAGTTGCATAAAATGAATAAAATGAAAAAGAAAAGCAATGCTGTTGATCGAGTAAGTTGAATCGAAGACTTTTCGGAGGTAAAACGCACAGCTAACGATGTTGTAGCTAAAACACACTAAGCCAAAATGCTATCTGTTATTGCTTTATTGTTTATCTTCAACGCAAACTAGTGTGATGGTCATCTTTTTTTGTTGCTCCAGCATTGGGTTCTTCCTCACAGGTCGATGGAAAATGTTTCTGCCCTTTTATACAGGGTGTGTCTGCTAGCTGTTTGCTTAGCCTGCATTGACCGACTACATAAAAATAAACATCTGACACAAAAGCAGCCAACCGCTGAAAAACGTCTCTCGAATGGGATGTTTCACCACAAAAAACCAAACATATGAAAAAAAAGGTCAGGCATGTCTGAACCTGTCCTACTGAAAAAAACACTAACCGGCTCGAGTACCGCTCCGAGAACCGAGATGTTTAAAATACAAACAAGTGGCTGCTGTCCGAAACGCGCTCATGAGGGCTGCTATACTAGCAAATGTAACTCGCCAACAAACTGCAAAAAACTGACGGCCAGATTCAGTCGGGCTCACACTGCGTGAGTTTTATTAGTTTTTGCGATTGTTGCTAGTCAGATTGTACAAACATGTTCCTCATGTCAAACTGTAGAATCTCATCAGTCATGATGTCAGACTGTACGAGCGTCAAGTCGAAAATGGACGCACCAAGGAAGACTTTACGTCACCAGTCAGTGGCACGTCCAGTAACCCGCGTTCTCTCGCTAAATGGTCGCTGACATGCCTTTTTTATCGCCAAAACAAGTCAACAAGTTTCTCTTCTTTCGGTTCTGGATTTGTTTTGACATTTTTTCCTGAGGTGGTTAGAAGGTCGCATTAATCGCATCATCTGATCGGTGATCTTATCGATTCTTGGTTTGACGGTCGTCGAAAGTGAAGCCACTCTGCAGGAAATTGTATGAAATCTCTATATACTGTCGTGGCAGCCAATATCTGCTGTCGGTGAATATGTCAAACTAGCAATCAAATACAACAGGTATTAGTGTAGGATTAAAGGGATCTTCTAGGATTTGGAAAGTCATCACAGACTAACAAATCAGGGTCGAAACTGCACAAGGAGGACCTGGCTTAGGTTTACATTCAGTCTAACGTTAATGCTTGTAGCTAATGCGTCAACAATGCTAATGGTTAATGGTACTGACTTTTTCGTTTACAATACCGGCAATCTATTGTACTGAGTTATTAAAAACTTAATATAAAACATCACCGTTTCTATAGCAACTGCAGACATTTCTTGTAATGTAACGCTAATAGCAAACATTTATTATTCATTTATTATTCATTTTATATCAGCATTGTTGCTCATTAACATTGATGATTTTTTGGAATCAATTTACTGCAATGTCAATTTTATAACATTACACACAATTATTCAAAATATATCACCGACACTTACTTTAAATCATCTTTCAAAAACTAATTTTTGTTGCTAAAAATCATTGGCACACCTACTAAAAATTGTAAAGAACTATAAACGTTATTAACATAAACATTGTCATGTGACTGTGAGGATTTGATCATTCAGTTCGAATAGTATCAGTGAGATCAGACACTGATGTTGAGGTGAGGAGGTCTGGGGTTCAGTCGGGGTTCCAGTTCATCCCAAAGGTGTTCAGATTAAAGGGGTTGAGTCAGAATAACTATTAGATCAATTAGATAATGTAATACAAGGACATTCTAGACAACTAAGTGCCTCTGACATTTTTTTTTCCAAAGGTGCTCATATTATTAAATGGCACCATGTATGTGTGGGGCCTTGCTCAGGGGCCCAACAGTGGTGGTTTGGCAAGGCTGAGAATCGAACCCACAATCTTCGGGTTGATAGTCCAACACCTTAACCATGAGCCAATACTTCCGACCAATGAATGAATACTGCCTCACAGCAAGAAGTTTCCGGGTTCGAATCCCAAGCAGGGGTCTTTCTGTGTGGAGTTTGCATGTTCTCCCCCATGCTTGGGTTAAATCTTGGGTTAACTCCGGTTTCCTCCCACAGTCCAAAAACATGTATGTTAGGTTAATTGGTCATTTTAAATTGCCCATAGGAGTGAGTGTAAGTGTGTGTGGCCCTGTGATGGACTGGCGACCTGTCCAGGGTGTTTTTGGCCAAGCATACACACAACATATCCCATACCCATAATCTTATGCTTTAGTACACCTGATTAAAGGCACATTATCAGTGAGTGCCTACAATATTATGAACAGCAGCTACGCTCATTCTCTCCACTACCCGTCCCAAGGCATCCAGAGATGGTAGACCTTCAGTGAGAAGTGCTTTACCCCGTGAGGATCCCGAGGCATCCAAAGATTGTGCCAGCACTGGTAGACCTTCAGTAAGAAAAGGCCAACCCGGCGGGGATCCTGAGGCATCCAGAGATTGTGCCAGCAGTGGCAGACCTTCAGTGAGAAGTGCCCAACCTGGGAGGATCCTGAGGCATCCAGAAATTGCCAGGTTCAGTTGGATTATGCTTTGTCCCACTGACTGTATTTGATTATAGAAAGAACACTGCTCATAATCACACTACCCGGTGTTTGAAATAAAATAACTTATAAAACACACTCTTTGGTAAAAAAGTCACCCAAATGAGGATAGGTTCCCTTTTGAGTCAGGTTCCTCTTAATGTTTCTTCCTTGTACCATCTAAGGTAGTGTTTTCTTGCCACGGTCACCACAGGTTTTGCTCACTAGGGATGTTTTTGATGAAAAAAATGTTTCTGTGTTTTATTTGTGGACATTTGTATTGTTACTTATGTTCTGTAAATCTGCGTTCAGACAATGTCTATTGTTAAAAGCGATATATATTAATAAAACTGAACTGAATTTGAACAGCTGGTGAATTAGGATTAGCTCGTGTTTTGTGTAGGACTAGCAAACTAGTGAACAGTAAAAATTTGCAATTGCTGGTTTTCGAGGATCAAAAATCAGACATTTACTGTAAACATACTGCTATCGGCTCCTTAATAAGATCAAAAGTAGACATTTGTTTAGGATTATCGGGTTTCTTTTATCTGCATTATGGAGAATGTATGGACTTATGGATATTCTGTGGACGTCTACAACCTATAATAAGCTCTTAGAAGAAGACAGACACAAGAAGAAAAAACTCTGCAAGCTATGCCGCTTTCGAGCCCACTCCTCTTCCATGCCACACAATCACGAATTGTTACAGCAGATCACTGTGGCCTCACTGTCGTGGTAAGCTGGTCACATGACCACACATTTTGCATGGGCCAGGACGGTCACATGACTGCAGACTTTGTACTGGATGAGATGCTCACGTGATCAGGGATTGTGTTGGCTGAACACAAAAGGTGGCGGTATGTCATCTTGACAATAGGACCAAAGGCAAAATGCAACAAAGGACACAAGTAAAGCTGGAAGCTACATGATCTCACAGGGTAGCGTAGGGAAAAATGGAGCACTTGTTTAGGTTGGATTAGTGGTTCACAACATGAAATGAAAGGTTTTCAAGTTAGTAAAGATGAAGGGGTTTCACAAAATGACAGATCTTACCAGGTGATTGATTTTAAGGTTAAATTCTATACAAAATCAGAAAGTCACAGAACACATAAGGTGTCTTGTTTTGTTAAAAATGGCTCTAAAATGTTGTCGAAAAAAAAAAAAATTGATTAGAAAAATAACCAAGACCAGGACAAAAAGATCCGGGCTATTATATAAACCCTTTTACTGTTTTCCTACTATAAACCCTTGTACTTCCCTTTCTAACCTGTTTATAAATACTAATTTACCTGTTTATTATTTACCTATACCATTTATACCTATACTACCCGTTTAGCCATGCTAACCTTAAGCAATTACTTAAAAAATAGAACCATATTTCTAATATAATATAACTTTTAAAACAATTATATTATTATTGAAAATAAATTGAATGCCCTGTATATTTTTTCAGAGTACTTCAATGCTGTAGCAATAGCGCATGCTACGTGCATGAATTAGCGTGATTGTTGCCTCAGAAAATACACACACACACGCACACAAGCATAAGACGACAAAAACTGAACCAAACCAAAAACATGCAGCATAAAGTTGTCATAATGCTAAAACATGTTGAAGAAAAAAAAACATAGTTAGGCTCAAATCACGTCTTTCATGCTTCATAGAGGAAAAAAAACCCCCATCTAAGCTAACTGTGGCCAACCTTGTAGCTAAGACCTTGCTGACATTTTACCTCAGAGACTTTCTGAAAAAAGGTAACAACCGACCTTTTAAACTGTATTATGTCACACTAGCTATCATTTTTACCGTGGTGAGTCTACCAAGCTACCAAAACAATAAAACTAGACATACGATTAGCTAGCTAACATCTTCCCGACACAAAAACTAAACCAAACCAGAAACAAATGCAGCATAAAGTTGTCACATGCGCTAATGCTAAAACATGTTGAAATAAAAAAAAAACTAGTTAGGCTTAAACCATATACACAACATATCCCATAATTTTATGCTTTAGTACACCTGATTAAAGGCACATTATCAGCGAGTGCCTGTTAATATTATGAACAAAAGCTACGCTCAAAAACTAAACCAAACCAGAAAAAAATGCCTCGTAAAGTTGTCACATGCGCTAATGCTAAAACATGTTGAAGTAAAAAAACCCACTATATATATATATTTTATATATGTTAGTGAGCATCTGATATTTGTACACTTCTTTCCTGTGACTGTGGAACCATTCAGATAAGGTGACAACCAGAGTTAATTGATCTTCAGACAACTCCTCAGGTGGTCATCACATTGGGCGTACTACTGGGTTTTGAGCGCCGAGTATAAAAGAATGCAACAATTCCTGATGCTACTTAAATAAAGCAAAACAAAAACACTGAGTCAGACTTCTTATACAAGACGCCACACCTTACCAGTGAAAACCATTAAAAGTAAAATACATCGTTCCTCCACACCTTAGCACATGGAAGAACCTGCCCTGGAGTAATGAGGGTAGAGTCACACCCTGTTTTTTTCACCTGGTCTACATTCAAACCTCTTCAAATCTACACAGAATACGTTATTTATAGCGCAGTAGGAATAAATGATTGTCTTATTCTTCTGGGAATGTCATGAACTTTCAGTTCAGCAATTTGCTGACATGTGCAAACCAGATACCTTAATACCTAACCACAGATTTTACAGAGTTTAAAGATTGACAAGACAGATATTTCTATCTATTCCGGTCAAACTCTAATGCCAATAAAAAAGCCCTGACTCTAGTGTGACACCATAATTAAAAATAGTTAATAAATTGCGGAATAGTTTCCTGAAAGGAACGAGAAACTACACCTCCGTTAAACATAACAGTGAATGAATCAGTAGTTTTACACTGGGCACATTTAGAAAGTGATTTGAAAGCACACTTCTTAAACGAGTTGGATGAAAAGAATATTAGCATTGTAGCCAAGCTGAGTGTTTTCCCAGGACTAGCAACAATACGAGTCACTATAGGCAAACAAAATGTTCATTCATCTTATTACAAAGGAACCGGCTAAGGTGTGACATACCAGACTAGCTAGCAAGCAAGCAGCAAGTTTTTAAAGTTAATGAATCGGAGGCAGGGTCAATGGGCAAGTTAAAATCCAATTAATCTTCCAAAGCAACAGACTGTGCTGGCTAATCGACTGGATGAGAGCATGAATTGTTCAGGATGGTTTGAGGACCATGATACAGTTAAAAGTGTTGACCTGGCCTCCAGATTCCCCAGGAATATTCTGTTGGACTGTGCTAAACTACAGAGAACTTTTCTTGCGAATTTCTTCTTATTATAAAGACTTGGGACTGGGATTTGGTGGATCTACCAATTTTTAGAGCCGGTTTGGCTTTATAAGGATTTATGTTGTGTGATTTTGTAATTCCTGCTTGAACGATGACCTTTGTGATACACCATAGGAGCTTAGTTGTCATAATTTCGGACTGTACGACAGTCAAAACGCATCAAAAACGGACACACACAAGAAGACTTGTCCGGAGTTTTATGTCACTAATCCGTGGCACGTTTACTAACCTGTGTTTGCTCGCTAAATTGTAGCTATAGCAGCAAACAAAAACGAACCGAAAGCAGTAATGTTGCTCAGAACATAGCACTAATGTTGCTGTTATGTCCACCGGACTTGTTTTGGAATTTTCCCTGGGTGGTTTGCAGTTGTTGCACTAATTGAGTGATTAAGTCAGACGCTCCTATTGGAGCACTGCAGGCAAGTGTGAACATTTTTTGACACTGCCCAAACACACAACAACCATCGGCTGACAGTAAACATGTCAAACTATGTCAAACAATTAAACCCAACAGATTTTAGTGTGGGCTTATAGGAATCTTCTAGGGTGTCAACATTTGTCTCAGAAAAACAAATTTTGGCTAAAATCGCACAATGTAAGTGTTATCTTTACTCTGCATTCTTATCAGCATTCCTTGTCGCCGATGTTTTCATAGTTGAAGCACATTGATGGATCATGATATATTTTTCCACGAGACAGCTAACTTGAGGATACACTGCCTGCAGTACTCAAATGAATAAGATTAAGCCCACAGATTCGCTTTTCTTTTTTAAGAAGATAAAGAGACTCTTGTTTCCCAAAGCAGAGCATCTGGTTTCGAGCGATTACCCCGGCTGCAATAGAGTCGACTTTAAAGTGACCAGAAGCAGAGCAGTCATGGCGCCACTGGAAGATAAACATATAGACCTCAGGATGTCCAGCAAGAGGAAAGAGGTTTCCCCAGAGGCATTTCCTATGACATCACAGGCTGAGACAGAGAACTCCTCAGAACTCCTTCACTGCTAATGAAGTTTGAGTTGGCAGGAGTTTAGAGAAAGAGTAGTGCAAGAACCTGAGAAACCATGACTCAGAAAAGATAACCAAAGTGCTGAGTGAATGTTCCTGCAATGTTCTTGAAACAGCGAGTGGGTGTTAAAACTAAGAACCTATCATTAAAAATAGTTAAGTCGAGTTTTTTGCATCAAATGATGGAGGGTTTTATTTTGTTTTTTTGGTGAAAACTAACTGACTTTACAAGTACATTTACATTTGCAGCTTTTGTCAGACGTCCTTATCCAGAGCGACTTACAATATTCCTTGTTATACAACTGAGCAATTTGGGGTTAAGGGCCTTGCGTAGGGGCCTGACAGTGGTGGCTTGGTGGGGTTGAGAATCGAACCCGGGTCTTTAAGTTGGTAGTCCAACAACTTAACCACTGCGCTACACTTCCAGTCAGGACTTCAGTGTAAGACGTGAGGTTTTTACTCTGTTGAGAGGTAACAACTTCAAATTTTAGGTATCCAGCAATCGGGGCATCCTAGAAAGCAGAAAAGGGTTGAATATCAAAAACGTGTGCAAATTCCATTTTTTGGTCTTTGGGGGTAAAAAGCTGAACTATTTCAGAAACGCACACACAACTAAAAAGCTTAAAGTTACTCAATACAAAATGCTAAAAATTGTATATACTTCGTTGGAAATAATACAATCTTTGCTGTTAAATTACAACACCACAGAATCATTTGTAATAAAGTAATAAAACTAAGAAGGGGCGACGTTTCACACCAGCTTAACATCTGTCTGAAATGCATTTTTTTGCCTATAACAGCTGGACTGACTTCAGTGTTAGTGTGTATATTTATTTTTAAAAAGCTGAACGCGGTTTCCTCCATTTAGACCTGTTATACAAGGAACTAAAGTTGGCTTTAATATAAAAGAGTCAATCAAGAGCATATTTCACTAAAGTCTCTTAACAAGGCTGGGACAAACTCAAAGTCTATAACCGGTGTTCACACACTGACTGCATTTTACACACAGCAGGAAGCAATGAAGCAATTTTCCCTTTATTCATTAACCAAAGTCATGTGGACATTTAGATTGCTTTTGAATGAGAAAATGTGAATGCCGACTAATGTGTTAACTACCAAATGACCATCAACCCTTTCCTCTATATATTCTTATTCCACACAGGGTTGACGGTATCCCCGACATTATCCCAGGGGATTCTCTATACACATTATGGACACTTTGGAGATGTCAACCGCCTACAAAAATGTCCTGGGAGGGAGGAAACTAAAGAACCCGGCATAAACCACTAAAGCACAAGAAAATCATGCAAACTCCACACACACAGGAGGACATTCATTTGACCAACAACCCTCGAGGTGCAAATTGTGCAACACAACAGATACTTGCTTAAGACAAATACAGTCAGCCATGGAAAAACTATAGACACTTGAGCAACTAGAGAAAACTAAAAGTAGATACAGATTACTATGGATAAATACTAAAAAAATACTATACTATAATTACACCTATAACTACTTTACATACAACTATAGATAGTTACAGTCCGCTATACAAAGCTAAACACCTCTATAGACAACTACATTCTCCTATGGACGCCTACAGACCACTATACAGACCACTAAAGACAGCCAGAGACAACTACAGACAGCTCTAAAGAGCTATAGACAGAAACAGACAACTACAGTCAGCCAGAGGCACCGCTAGCAACTTTCCCTATGAAAGTACATGAGGTTGAGCCCTCAACCACACCAAACATACTATTACATAACTGCCACTACTGCTGATAAAAAAATCTCTGGGGACCCCCCAAAGTACACGGGCCCTTAGAATCATCCTAACCTACTCCTCCTTTAGCAGCACCATGCTGTCAGCTACAAACAGCTACAGAGAGTCATAGAAAGCTACAGACTGCAACAGAGAGCTACAGACAGCTACAGAGACCAACAGACAGTTACAGACCAAAAGACAGTTACAGAGACCTACAGACTCTGTTATAGACCGCATATGAAGGCTATAAACAGCTACAGACATCTAAACAAGGCTTCAGAGAGCTACAGACAGCTAAAGAAAGTTATATAGACAGATATAGACAGCTAGATAGGCCTACAGACAGCTATAGTGACCTACAGGCAGCTACAGAGACCTACAGACAGCTACAGAGACCACAGGTAGCTACAAAGACCTACAGACAGCTACAGAGACCTACAGACAGCTAACAAGGGCTCTTATATACAGCAGTATTTGTTCTTGTACAATTTTTTTTTACATTTAAATACCATCCCTAACAGATAGGTAAAAACTTTAAGTCTTAGGCCCAATACTAATTCCATTTTATACCCCTACTCCTACCCCTTTCTAGGGGTTACAAAGACCAAAAGACAGTTACAGAGACCTACAGACAGCTAAAGAAAGTTATAGAATGTTACAGACCGCAACAGAGAGCCATAGACAGCTACAGAGAGCACAGACAGCTACACAGACCTACACACGGCTTCAGAGAGATAGACAGCTACAGAAAGTTATAGAATGTTACAGTAAGGCCTACAGACAGCTAATAAGAGCAACAGAGAGTTAAATACAGCTTCAGATAGCCTTAGTAAACTATAAACACAAATAGATAAAAACTTAGCTAAAGTCTTGGGCCCAATACTAATTCTATGCCTTCCCCTCTCCTATTGACCCCTTGAGTGACAAAGGGTAGGGATGTAAAAAATATTTTCCTCAGAAATAGGACACCACTACCACACCAGTATGTGTCATCATACGAGCAGTAACAAGCTAATTTCTGACAGGATATTCTGTTAAGTCATCAAGTACTGTTATCATAAAAATATGTTCGGGGTCTATCGTAGCAGTTATTGGTGGAATGTAGGTGAACTTTTTGTTGCTTAATTTCTTAATAATGCCAAAAAATACTTATTTGTAAATATCATCGGTCGCTTTGGCAGCCATGTTGCCGCTGTTGCTGGTGTATTTTGGGAAATTTTCTATAACAGTACGTTTACAGTGTGGTCCTGGAAAATCTGAAGGGGTATCTGGCCCTTACCCCTACCCCTACGCCTTCAACCAAAAGAGAATCAAGACACCCCAACCCCTTCACATGAACAAGTGAAACAGAGGGGTAGGGCAAAGGGGTAGAAATGGGATTGTGCATTGGAAATACAGGCTCCTATTTTGTTGTTGTTGTTATTGACCAGTGAGAACTCAAATGACCCATTTTGGCTTACAAAAGAGGATAAACACAAGTCATAGGCCATCCAGTGCGCTTCATTCAGGCAGTTTATCAGGGGCAGGTTTCTATGGAGAACACACAGCAGAGGCTGGGCTCATTTGGATGTGGTCAGAGCTCCACCCTTGCACCCAAATGGCTTTAGACGAGTAGAAACAAATCCGATTTTTTTCTCAACAACATTCCCAAAGTAGACGTAGCGCTCGCATATGACGGCGAGTGTGATGAGGCTGCGTCTGCGCTTTAACTGATAAACGATGCTGGTTACATGGTTGACAAAGGGATTAATGAATGGAAAGTGCAAGCGGAGAACATGACAAAAGATGGAATACAGTATGCAAAATACTTTAGGAAGCTAGGAAGTACATAACACACACCCACACACGTCCATGAAATCTGTTAGTCAAAGCAGCATCTTTTGATTCAGTCCCCCAAAAACAACACCGGATTTTAGTCCTTTACATGTCAGACATGGTTCTGGGATCTAGATGCTGGGCACTGGGACACTTTCTCAAGATAATATAATAAAAGTTATTGTTATTATAGATACATTGCATTGTAATAAGACTTGACCCACTTTTATGGTCTGGATTTAGTAAATATCTGCGTGACTGCCGAACAGAGCTCCTGTCTTCAAAAACCTCATGAGAAATAGTGATGATGTAAGCACAGAAATGACATCACTTCGACTTCCATGGGCACCACAACTAGCAATTAAACCCATTTTAAACAGATGAGTCACCAGAGCTTAGGAATATCACCTTTAGGAGTGTCATGGCAGGACGACACACCCAGTATTCACACACCGTAGCACAGGCTTGGGTTCTGTCGCTTCGTCCACCATTTTGACCGGGAGCTATAATTATGCTGGATTTATGACACAGCACCTGAGTGACCTGGTGAAGAATGATTAGTTAGGCGGGATACCGCACCTACACCTGTTTGGCGTTCAAGTAAAGCAGGAAATGAAGTTTCGTCATGAAAAAAAACCCCACTAGGGCAAAGGCTAAGCCTGGGAATAAACCACATCACTAACAACTGTGGGGTTAATGATCACTTCCTTAAGCTATTCATAGGAAAACACAAAAAACAGCTATTATTAAATACGAGCAAGATGGACAGCTACTTAGTGCTGGGTACACACCTAAATTTGGAAATGACTCCTATAGTGTGTTGTGTGACGCGATGTGACAAACACACCACAAACAAACTGATTTTTCAGATTTTCCCGGCTGTGTGCACAAGAAATCTCGCAAAGTCTTTCGAGACTTGGGAATAAACATGGCGGACGATATGCAGGAAGAAATCGCAATGCTGGTGTTTGGAATGATTTAGAAAGAAATTTTAAACCAAAAAATGCTTCGGGGTGAAGTCCATTAAAAATTTGTTCTGCACCATGACGGCCTTTGTTATGCCTCCGTCTTCTGTCAGATCGCTTTCTGATTGGGTATTGTTTGGTTTCACGTGACAATCTCCAGATCGGACGTATGTTTGACCAGGGGTTCCTCGTACAAATCAGCATCTTCGATGTTCTTCCATGCAGATTCAGTCACCTTATAAAGATAATCTTTAGAACCACCAAGATAATGGGGACATGAGGACACTCAGGATAGTCGGATGAAGAAAAATCTGCCTCAAATCAGCCATTTTACTGCGTATCCAGCATCAGAAGATAAAAACCCAAATATATCTTAAACTAAATAACGATGATGTTAGCAGATTCGCTGAATGCTCAGGACAAGTAAGGATCGGTGCTACCAACATCAGCAGTTCTCGGCATCCCGGTCGTTAAGATTAACTAACTTAAGGACCGGGAATTCGTTAACGTTTTCCACTAGTTTCCACCGGCCTACTAGAATAGAACTTTTGCGAGATGTTTTGAGATGTTTGGATGTTGAGTGTCTCAGAGAGCAGAAATAAGTTCGATATCAGTAACTTTACTTTAAAGACAGAAACATTTGTGTGGAAAAAACTAAATGTTTGGGATTTTTTTAACCTTTCGATAAATAATGCAGCAACTTCAGTAAAAATATAAATATAGGTTTTTTTACACAACTGAGCAAATGGCGGCAGTGGTAGCTTGGCGGTGCTGGGAATTGAACTCTGATCTTATTTTATATATATATTCAAGTCCCAGTACCACCAAGCCACCACTGCAGCCACCACTGCTGCCCCCCCCCACGAGAAAAGCCCTTATCTCTAAACTGCTTAGTTGGATAAAAAAATAATCTAAATGTTAGTCTCTTTGGATAAGGGTGGCTACCAAATACGAAAAACTGTGAATGTATAAACCACCATTGGGTAATCTCTACCCGATTACGCTTCATCGCTAGGTTTGATTCTGGTCTCAGAACCTACAATTTTTGCACACACACACCAACACACTGTAGCCATAAGATATAAAACCTGCTTTGGGTTCTTTGGCGGACTCTGCTTTGGCGGACACTCTAAAATTTGACCTAGGACATCTTTTCATTATGCACCAATATTCTGTTCTCTAGCTGTCCTCCTGTCCTGTATGTCTACAGACTGTTTCAGTGTTTTACCAGATGCCGTGTACTGTACAGACGTCCAGGCAGTGATCGGACCCGTTACCTGGTTTACATTAATGGCACTTTAACCATCTTGTTTACAAATGGAACTGAGGACGGAGTTGAGGATTAAGAGCCCAGCAGTGGGAATTAAACTCACAACCTTCCCATCAGCACTCCAACACCTTAATCCAGGGGTGTCCAAACACGGTCCTGGAGGGTCGGTGTCCTGCAGAGTTTAGCTCAAACTTGCCTGTAAGTTTTAGGTATACATAGCAAGATCTTGATTGGTTGCTTCAGATGTGTTTGATTAGGACTGGAGCTAAACTCCAAGGAGGACACCAGCCCTCCAGGATCGAGTTTGGACACCCCTGTCTTAACCGCTGAGCTACCACTTGGTTATACAGCTGTTTTCCTGGTGTCATCCAATCCCTGTAAGGTCCTTTTCCTTTCTATGAATACACCTGACCAGGTAGATCGGTGTGTTGAAGTGTAACAGGACAGGATGTCCAGCTCATGACGTGATCATCATACCTATACACTGTCTGTGTTTAAACATTAATGTGGAAAATAACAAACCAGGGATGTGGAAACCGGATTTTTTGTTTATATTACGAATAAAACGGATTAAACATTTCGAATATTTTAACTATAGAAAAAGACACAAAAAAGGACAAAACTCCAGGACGGAAACGGTGTCAATCGTTTGCTGCGTTTTGACAGCCTCCATTATCATCTAGCGCTTTTTCACAAAATAAAAACCCGAATATTAACCAATTATTCGGGTTGTACTCACCTGGTTCCTCGTATACTCCTTAATATCGGTGTGTCAATTCACATTAAAGTTACACACACACACACACACACTCTGATATCCCGACCCGCTATTATGATCGCTCTCTCCCTCCACCAGCCTCCGTCCGACTCCCACAATGAACTAAATAAAGGGGTTGCCAGTTATTCTACACATCAATCCCAAACTATAGACAACTTTCTTTTATTTCATCATAAAACCAAACACACCTATGTGTACTTTTAAAAACAATAATATTATTATTATTTAAATACCTCCAAAATTATTTATATCCAATTAAATGCGTTGACAAGTACGCATCGTAAAAAATATAAATTTGCTCAATCTGGCAACACGACAACACTGGTGGAGGCGGGGAATGTGACGGATTAGTGTTAGCCAATCAGAGTAGGGTACGGCGGCTGTGACGTAATCGCAAGTGCAAGACTAGACCTCTCTCAGCAGGTGTATCGGTCGGAGTTTGGACTTTGTATATATATCAATATTCATCTATATTTTATAAATACTTATTTCTTCATCGTTAATAAATAAAATTAAAAAAACCTAATTAAAGGTTATTAAATGAAGTTTTTTTTAAATATTCCAACCTTAACATATTATTTTTTATATTAACACTTTAATATGTACTGAATACCTGTACACGTATTCATCATTTGTGCGGTCCTGTAATCAGCCAATCAGGTGGCACCAGCTCCATACATAAAATATAAAACGCTTTAGTTAAACCAAATGAATTTTTATACATATTTTAAACTTTATTATTATTTAAGTTTGTTTTATAGAGAAAATTATAGAATAAAATAATCCACTTTCATGGTATTGATTACACCTGTAACTGTATCTCTCTTACTCCCTTTCTGACGTCACATCTATGTAGTCACGTGACACAACGTACAGTAAACGGCTTCACATACTCACGTTTCCATTTCTGGCATTTTGCGGACTTTCTTATACAGATTTAAATTTATCTTTTTTGTTAACTATTTAAGGGTTAGGGGCCTTGCTTAGGGGCCCAACCGTGGCAACAAGATCTTCCAAATATTATTCCAACACCATGAGCACTGAGTTACAGTCTGTGCTGGGTAGGAATCAGGTCCAGCCTTTCAGTTATTCATCTTCTATACCCGCTTATTCCCTAATTCAGGGTCACGGGGATCTGCTGGAGTCTATCCTAGCCGTCTTTGAAAGGGCGAAAGGTAGGAGGGGGACACCCTGGACAGGCCACCAGTCCATCACAGGGCCACACAGATACTCGCACTCACTCCTATGGGCAATTTAGAATCACCAATCAATCTAACATACATGTTTTTGGACTGTGGGAGGAAAACGGAGAACCCGGAGTAAACACACGCAAGAACAGGGAGAACATGCAAACTCAACACAGAAAGACCGCTGCCCGGGAATCGAACCCAGGACCACTAATCCGCCGTGGGAATAATTTGACATGAATGGCAAAAATAAAATCTTATATTACAGTTTTTTCTTTCTCTAATAATAAAAAAAAAAAGTTCCTATCTTGCAAAAACTTCCTTTCAGCCATTTGTAAAAACCAAAAGAGTTGAAGGATTCATTGTTTGTCTAATTTGGTCAGTTCATCTTAACCAGTCGTCATGATGCAGGACGTTGCATCATGCAAACAGCACTTAGTGAACTCTAATGGACACACTAATGCTCGAGACTCGTATGTGCACCGTAGCAGACGTAAAAAATGAGTGTACTTGACATTCAGCCTCAATTTACCAAATCCCATTGATCCGGTTAAAGCTTTTAAAACTGTTTACACTATAAACGCTGTCCATTATACGTCAGCCGAGCAGGTTTTAGGTTTTTCCTATCTCGTACACCAAAACAAGTTTGGGAGAATCTTTCCTTCTATGGCAACCGAAAGGTTTTGGGTTCATCAGATTAACAGGTATTTCCCCAAAGAAAAGGTAGATTGTGTATATCTTTCTATACACTCAGCAAAAAAAAAAAGTTAATTGAATAACAAGTAGTTTAATAATAAACCACAAACATGACGCAGTACAGTTATTAACGTAGGAGTATTTAGGATCCAGTGTGAAGCAGTTACAGAAAAATAAACAGAAATTCCCGTCGTTGAGGACTATCGACTTTTCTCACTTTATTAGGGAATCATTATAAATTAGATTTATTGCAGACTGATAGAGAATTGAAAAAAAAAAAGCGCTCGTGACACCCCCCCGTCAGTAGGAACTAAGGCAAATGTGCACTTTTGCATCTCGAATAGATTTCATCTGATAAATGAGGTCCACTCACACGTAGGAACATCGTATAAAGCTCGGACAGGCACTGACCAGCAACTGTTCTGCCATTTTTTTTCGTTTTGGATGGGGGGGGGAAATAAAAAATAAAAAGCTCCAGATGTTTTTTGGATACTTAAACCTACAAACAAGTGATTTTTCATTAGGGATGAAATACAGACAGAACAGGACGTTCAACAGTTCAGGCTTTATGAATGAATACTTTGAACTCGATGTGAGATTAAGAGACGAGATCATGAGGTCGAATTCACAAGTCAGCAAAAACTTAAACAAACAAACAAACAAAAAAAAACTGTTCAGCATATATACACTTCTTTTAATACAAATAAAGTCTTCTTGCTTTTTCGTTAAGGAAGGAGAAGGAAAAAAACAGGTTGTTGTAACGGCATAGTCGTCCAGCAGCGTAGGATCGTGACCAGGTCCCGTCTAGCTGGACTTTTTTTTTTTTTTTTAATAAGAGCTATAGCAGCATAAGGCTGTAGGATCAGGAACTGATTGGTGGAATGAGGTCAGCTGACTCTAAGGCGTCGCCGATGTCCAGGTCCTCGCAGACCTCTCCGACGTCCAGGTCCTGCTCAGAGTTTTCCCGGTCCAACTGTTGTTGGGACTGGATTTTTAGAATGAGCTCCTTGATCTCCTCACGTTTAGTCTTCATCCGCTGCTGAGGGAACCAGTCAGATAAATTCATCGGGAGATGGAAGCTCGGCACGGGGTTCTTTGGAAAAGTAAAGAAAAAAATCAAAAATCAAATCAGATCTGCATTTAGACGAGGTAGACGGGTAGAAACATTTAATATTACAACTTTAACAAAAAGGTTCGTTTTCTGATTATTATAATTATAATATAGTTTACAAACATCTTATAACTCCTCTATTCTGATAGGTCATTATTTTATTTTCATTTAATTTTTTTTTAAGATATTGTTGCCATCTGTTTTGCTTGTCAAATCACATTTACATTTACAGCATTTGGCAGACGCCTTTATCCAGAGCGACTTGAGCAATTGGGGGTTAAGGGCCTTGCTCAGGGGCCCAACAGTGATGGCTTGGTGGTGCTGGGAATCGAACCTTGGTTTTCCAGCTATCGGTCCAATACCTTAACCTCTGAGCCACAACTTCCCTATCTATCTCCGGATGTCCAATCAAAAGAACTTAATCACAATGAAGCCCCTCCCCTTTATCTGCATGTTGGGTAACCCAAATCCTCTAACTTATTAGGTGCTCTTGTCCAGTCACTCTGGATAAGGACCATGTAACCGCAAAAATCGCTATTCTAATGTCCTGGGGCTATTGTGTCCTCCAGTCAGGCTACAAAAATATATATCCCTACTTCATAAAGAGGAAAAATATATTTCAATTTGTTTGCATTCTCTACAAGATGTAACTGGGTGTTTATGTTATGTAGGATACTGAAATCAGGTTTAAATGATTATTTATTTTCATTTCAACTCGAGATCATGCAAACGGTGCACAATGAGGGACGCTACCGATTTTACACTATATTCATCAGCGACACTCCGGATCTGTCGCACACCAATTCCTCCTCCACCAGCCGGTCAGACATTACTAACTATCCTCACGGCAAAATTAGTCATGTGATAGAGATACACACATTGAACACATTGATTCACACATACACACACACACAGTGAAGAGAATTGTGTAAAGGGCTGATATCTGGAATGGGATGTTTAGTTAGAACCAAATATCTGTATTAACGATTGTAATTTATTATTTTATAACCTATGATTAATATTTGTGTTTTGTTATACATGTTTTTGTTTGATGTTTTGTCTCATTAATTATATTCAACATTAAAAAAAATAAAATTAAAATACTATTTCGGGCTGTAGAACTATACCAGAATTACAAACTTAAGCGAGCTCTGTATGGAACCTGCTTTTTTTTACCTCGAAGAAGCTCTCGACGTATTGCAGGATGTAAACGCCACAGTCGCTGAAGTTGTCCTGTTGTGGCACCCGTGGACTCGAACCCTTCATCAAATCCTTCCCAAAACTTCTCTGAGTGCCTTTCTTCACTTCCCACTCTACCTCCAGGTACCTGGACAAACACACACAAACACACACATTTTTCAAATATGATTTATGTAAAAAAATATTGTGTGTGTGTGTGTGTATTCATGGGGAAACATTAGAACCTACTCTCGCAGTGTCTTCACCACCGTGGATCTGGCAGGACCTCGCAATGAGTCCATAATGAGAATACAGGGCCTGGAAGAGACACATCACAGTGTGTTAAACTGCTAATCCTGAATCCTGGTACAAAAGTCTGACAGATTTACTTTAACTTTTTTCATTCTCTTCTTTAAGTAAATGTTTTTTTTCCCCATTATAAATAACATTAACATAAATAACAAATAACCTAGTTTTGTGCGTCAATTTTAAAATTTCACAGTGTGTGTGAGTTTGTATGAACCTCAAATCAAATTTAAGGGCTGTGTAAACAAATACGAAAAAAGTGTGTCTCCATGTTACTCCATGTTTAATGAAGGAAAAACTTTATCTGCGTTTATGCTGCCCTCTAGTGGCAATAAGGACACAGTTACATAAACACTAAAAAAAGACCAGATGTTAATTTGTTCTTGCGCTTTTTTTTTTATCTCTACTAATTAATTCAATCAAGTTAAAGATTTGTTAGGATGCTTTTTTCCCCCCAAATCACTTCCTGTGTTTGGTACTCACTGTTTGCAGATGGTGGGTTTAGATGCCCATTCCATACTCTCTGATGTCACGGTGTCCTCCGCCAGCGCTCCATCCTCACTGCACTCATCCTGAAAAAGGAATCCAGATATAAACCATGACACAGAGCCAGAGGTACCATGACTTTGAGTTAAATATTCATAACCTAATGTTTTTAATGAAATGTCTACACACACACACACACACACACGTTAAATAAGAAAAAAAAAGCCATGTTTAAATTTAACAGCGCATCTTCACTAAAATAAGCTTTGCAGTTTATAATACAAACTAAAATTGTGTCATGTGACTAATCGGTAAAACGGCAACTATTGTAATTTAACCAATATAATCAATTAAAATAGATGTTAAAGATTTGTAAAACACATGACATAAATTTTCCAAAACATTTCTGGGCCTAAATTCTTTTTTTTTTTTTTAAATTCCAAGACTTTTCAATGTTTTTTTATGACCGTATAAAATCAGAGCTAACTCTTAAAATGAACTGTGTTTTAATATAGTCATAAATAACATCAGAAAAGCACTTTGGGTTTATATCAAGTACAGATTTTATGCAATTAAAAACTATTCTTAAATATTTATTAGATGATTAAAATGTTATAAAACACAGCAATTAAATGCTTGAATCTGATTGGTTAAAAGGTTGGTAATGCTTTATCCTGCTTTAATGCTGAGGTCAAAATCCTGTAAAATCCTGTTAATTTTATTTCTTTAAAGCTTCTAAAATGTTACTGTTCTTGTATCAGGAATTTAAACCAGACAGACAAAACACTTACATGAGAGGAGCTCTGGTCATCAGAGAAGGTGCCAGGATCTTCACTGCCATAACACACACTGATTCTTTGCAAAGCATCTTAAAGAAAAAAGCAAAATAAAAGCATAATTATCTTTATGTTAATGATCTTAATGGTTTTTTTTGTGTTCTGTAACCCTCCTTACCTGTATAATGGGACTGAATCTGTCCGTTGACCCTTTGACTGTGGATGCTGCTGTGCTCTGAGGCTCGGTGTGAACAGGGAGGAACGCTGGAGCAGCTCACGTCCTGTCCCTCAGCTTCTGTATTTCCCTCCTCTGAATTAAAGGAGAGCGGCTCGGTGTGAGGCGAGGGCTCCTCTAAGCCCGTTTCGTTTAGGATAGAGTTTCCTAACTCGGATGGGGGCGGAGCCTGGGTCTGGGACTGCGTCTGGGGTTGATACCGAGGATTGGGCTCTATGCAGGGGCCGTCTAGACCAGGGAAGCAGATCACAGCAAGATACCAGTGTGCTCTGCTCAAGGGGATTAAAAGAGAAATAGAAAAAAAAGGAGAACCAGCATTAAAAAATGTGAAAGAACATAATTAACCACAGCCATAGTAAATAGCAACACCCCCCCCACACAGTATGTAATAAACAGTGTAGGAATAATTTCATTAATACCATAGCACTTTTGTGCTCATCGTTTGGACTGTAATGTCTTATAAACTAACAGTTATTGGTCTTGTTTCTATAGCAACAGCTACTTCAGAGGTACTAGTGCGGTAAAGCCTCCACATTTCATACATTTCTTTAGTCAATAAAATCTATATGGCCTTCGTAGTAAAAGGAAATTGCACACTATAATATGACAGAGCCTGAGTCATGGTTAAAGACAGTTAGCATCGTTTTCTCACTCCTAATCGGTCATGACTGGACCGCCTTCATCCTTTATACAAGCCCAAGCATCAAACTGAGTGAGTAGAAACATTGATGCGGTTCTTGTTTTAAAATGTATATTATTATTATTAAATTAATAGTCATTCATGGAAGCGGGTGGCAATTAAAAAAGTTTAAGAACCACTGGCCTACAGCAATCCTTCACCCCTACCTAACAAAATGCATCAATCCTCCCCCCATTACATCACCATACTGCACTACCTCAGAGTAATTATATTCTTATATTTATATACGTATATCATGTGCCTTCGTCTTGAACGTGCCGTCTGTTAAAATGTCTACTTGTCATGTGAAAACTGCATTTCGTCGTTGCAAACAATGACAATAAAGTTCTATTCTATTCAACAGCAAACACCAGCTTACGACTCATTGATGGGAACAAAGATAAAGTCCTTCTGAAACAGGTCCACGTGTCGCGTCCATGTTTTTACCCGATTGTGCTTCCTCTTCTGTATTCTAAAAAGAGTTACAAAAGACAATCTAGATTAGATTAAAGCGGCTTGGGTCGTAAACAACAACAGATATAAATAACATAAAAAGGGAACGTCTGATTAGGGCAACACTAAAGATCTGATGTGAATGATTTATATTTACAGCAAACGGGACTTACGGGAGGTTAGTTGTGTCCGGTGCCGTTCTCCGTTCTCTCTGGTTGAGTCTCTTGTAAAAGAAAGAGCTAAAAACGTGACTCCTGCTCGCGTCCTCTTTTTTCAACTTCTCCAAAAAGAGATATCTGCAAAAAAAAAAAAAAAAAAAAAAAAAAAAAAAAAAAAAAAAAAAGCCACAAAAGGGATGAATCCCCTCCATCATATAAAGTGCATTTTCATTTCACACCGAGAATAAAGTATCTAAAAGGTACATAAAGTTCAGAGTTTAAGAAGTGGTAGTGCAGTGGTTAAGGTGTTGGACTGCTAATTGGAAAACTGTACTTTGAAAAATTACTGTTTAACAATTCTATTACAAAAAAACCTCACTTACTTTAAATAAAAGTCTATGATGACATCATTAAGAAACTCTCCGTCATTTAGACAGTGAAGGTCTTCATTGGTCACAGAGATCCCGCCTTTAGCTGGAGGAGGGGGGTACACGATTAACCTGGTCGAGGAGAAAAGAAAAAAAAAGGCATTATACAACAGTTTTTAAAAAATTTGAATAAATTAAAACGAGTGCCGTGTGTCATTCGCTCTCACTTGATGATGGGGCCTGTGAACGTGGGCTGTAGATCCGCCATATCCTCATCATCAGCTTCATCGAAGAGCCCATGGATGCGAGCGGAAAATCGAGTCTGGACTGTCTGCTCTGCGGACGCAGCTGGTGTCGTTGTTACTGTGTTTGAAGTCGTCGCGGATGCTGTTGCCGTGGTGACAGAAACGTTTACTGTTGTTGCACTTGTGGCAGATGCTGAAGGGGATGAATCCTGTTTGGCTTTGGCCTGAGGACAATATACAGATATATGTTTTGATTATTATATATATATATATATATATATCTATATATATATATATATATATATATATATATACACATACACACACACACATGTTTTGGGGAATTTTTTATACACACACATTAACTAATGTTTTGCACTTAAAATAAAAACGTAAACGTAAACAAAATAAGCATTACAACATATCGCAACACTGGGCAAATCTGGGCATTCTCTCATTTCCTGCGAAAATCTACCAGTACCAATTAAATTTTAAAACATAATTACGAGCTCACCGGTGTGAATCGGAATAAGATCTTGAAAACTAGCTGGTAATGTCCTTGCTCAATAAATATTTTTAGATCATTTTTAACTCCCCCCCCCCAAAAAAGTTATGGAGTGCATCTTTAAGCTACGACGCAATTCTATTTACCCGGATGAGGCTGTATTTACAAATTTCTGTGTAGGGAAAAATTCTAATCTTTTGCGGCTGTTCATTAACATGTTACAGCGATTAGTTACAAACAGGGTTTGTACACATTTTACCAATAAAACACCATGTTTTTGAAGTAAATATTCATGACCTAATGTTTTATATAACATACATTATTAGAAACTTACTGAATATATACATATACCACAGCATATCTCGACTAAAGCAATGACGAGCTTTGTCAAGTTTATAGTACGAAATATTTGTCGTGATAAATCATGCAACCATTAAATATTTATCCAATATTATCAATTATAATATTTAAATATCAGTGTATTAAATATAGGCTTATTTGTTTTTCCACAATTCCAGGCCTGGAAATTTTAGTCTGAAAAATTCCATGACTTTCCAGGTTTTTTTATGACTGTACAAAGATGCAGGTGAAGAGTCGTTCCTTTGCTATTAAACTACATGAACTCTGTTTATAATAATAATAAAAAAACAGACACACCTTTTCTTTCTCTTTTGATGCTTTGTTATATTGAACCAGTCTAACGTTGGCTTCCTCGAAGGTCAGCTTGGCAGGAAAGGGTATCATCTTGTTTCTGCCGATCTCGATGAGGATGTCTTCTAAAATCACCTGCTCTTGCAATGAGAGGCCGTTCTCGAAAATCAACACTATGTATTTCTCAGCCAGGTCTAGGGAAATAAAAAAAAAATAATAACAAATATATATATAAAACATAAGGCTTATTTATATCTTTGACTAGCAATTAAATTCATCGTAGGTAGCTATTAGCACCAAATGTCTGTGTTTAATGCAGATAATTACTCGTTACTGTACCCAAAAATATACTGCAGTTTCTGCAAGTATTTAAAAAAATATAGACCCAATAAATTTGAGAAATTAAAGATTCAGTAGTGGAAATCTAGTGTTGCTGATGGTGGCGTTTTATATGCTACAGATGGAAGCTGAGGAAACAGTCGTGTTAAACTAACAGTTTTGGCCATGCTGACTTTTGCAGTGCAGGTTTTTCATTCTAATGTGCATGGGATGTAGGTCAGGTCATGTAGAAGAAGTTTCAGCTTGACTCGGGTAGTAAATCCATTAGACACTCACTTTCACTGCTGCAGTCGTACCACAGGTCGCCGTTCTCCTGGGACATCTGGAGCTGTGTGCGCAGGCGTTGACACTCGCTGTCGGTGGTCTGGAAAAAGACGACAGGCAGCTTTCTAACGCAGCACCATTCGCAGCTGGTCAGCTCCGACGACCGGAGGCGCACGTTCTCCAGAACGTCAATCTCCTGACCTGCAAGCAGCCGATTGTCAAAATGTTTGAAGGAACAATTAAAAATAAATAAATAAATAAATAAATAAAAGGCAAACTTATAAATCCAGTCACATCTGAAAGTTATATACATCAATTATATGACAAAACACTTTACAACCCCGGGGCAATGAATCTTTCTCAAGAAATGATTTAGATGTTTAAATATAACACTTACCTTCTGTCTCAAGCTGTATGTACTCCACTGTGAACTGAAAAAAAAAAAAAAAAAAGAGAGAAAGTATCTTTAAAAAGCTTTGTAGACATAAAAACAATTTGATTTCAGTGTTTAAATTGAATGTTATTCTTACAATGACGGGTTTGGTGACCATCCTGCGCAGAGTTCCGATTCTTACACTCCTGCACTCCAGAATAATGCTCTCCAACTTCTGCCCTGGCCCCAATTTCCGCTTCTTAGATGACGACGGGTCATCGCTCGAGGCGGGTCGAAACTGCTGGGATGTAAACCGAAACCATAAAGGGTTTAATACTTATGCTGTGTTAAGATGATTTGTTCACATCAACCACGAAGACAAAATGTACATGGTGTCACTTGCTCTAGATTCTCTTGCTCATCGCAGCACTTTTCGCATCACTCGCATGTTGTTTATTTTCTAGTAAAACATCAATTTTATGGTGCCCACAGACGACTACAGGAATGCTTTGCTCTGTTGTCTGATACAACAGACGTTTCAAGTCCGCGACCACGTGCCATGCTAATTTTCCAGGCGAATATCGAGGATTCGTAACAAACACATTGTGCAATTTGCGTCATCCGACGCGAACTCGTCTCTATTATCATGTTTGCATCGACTTTGTATGTAATCTACTCGAGTGTGAATAATTAAATTTACGTTTTGTGTGAACACAACATAAGAGGAAAGTACTATAAATTGGATAACAAAAGTAACCCTCATATTGTCTTCTATAAAGCATAAAATAGAAATTTATGCCCTGCTTCTGGGTTGGACCATGTAAAAATCGCACAATTATACATATAATCATAATTAACCTTTTAAAACAAGAAATGTAATTAACAGGAAGTTTAGTCTTGCTTAGAAAGCAGGATTAAGTGCACAGGCTCTTACTGGATCTTTTAAGCGGTTTCGTCTGGGCGTCGTGCTCCTGTGGTCTATGTCGGTGAGAAAATCGCAAGCCGGCCCTTCCTGATCTGCCACTTCTTTGACAGCCGCTTCCACTCTGCCACTAGAGGGCGCCGGAGACGAATGGGCGGAGTCGGCAGGCCGCGGAGAGACGCTGTCTAATCGGTTTACGCTGCCCGTGCTAGAACTGTCCGCCTCGTCATCTTCATCGCTGGACAGTATGACTGAAAATACACACAGCAGGTGAGCAGACAGGTGCATCATGGGACATTTGAGAGATGGGGAATTTTTTTTTTTTAATATAGCCTTCGACAAAAGTTCATTTTGGGATGGCATTTAAGTGTCTCTAAACATCATATCTGAATAGAGCGGCATATTAACTGACCAATGAATAGCTTGTCCAATGGACACTATATCAATAACCCTATTGTCTACTAAACTGCACTCACTGGGGTCGTTAAGTTCTTGCTGCTTCGCGAGGGTTTGCTTCTTCCCCACAGCCAGCTTGGCACCGTTGTGTGGGAGCAGAAGACCCCCGCGGGTGATGCGAGCCGGTGGGTTCATGGTTATTTCGCTTTGGGTAGAGCGTGCGCCGGACGTTACGCCGTAAAATCTTTTGCCGAGCTGAGTGATGCTGGGAGAGCCGGGAGCGGGAAGAGAGCGTTCAGGCACACGAGGGGCGGGTGAGGAAGGAACAGTGGGCAGATGGGACACTTCGGCAGGAAGTTGATTCCCGCAGCTTTCACATTTCGTGTGGTCTTCACTTCGCTGCCCGCATTTTCCGCACACAGTGAAGTACTCGTCCGGCTGCAGAGACTGTTGGAAAAGAAATTATTATCTACTGTAATAACAGTTAGTAATAACTAACAAAAAAATATTATAATAACTTCCTTTTAATTAGATTTATAATAGATTCTAGTCATATACGTATGTAGGGTTCCAAAGTTCCAGAAACCTTTCCATGGGAATTTCATCTTGAGAATTTTGTATATAAACAGAAAATTTATTAAACTAATGGGAATTTATTATTTACAAATTTTGGTGAAATTTATATGAATTAAGTCCTTCTCATGGCTGATTCCCATACAGACAATAGGTTCTCATATAACCTGCAGTGGCTAGAACAGCTAACATCGGTCCTGTCTCTATTTTAAAGATTTTATATTTAAAAAAAATAAATAAATAAATGAATGTTGGAACCCTGATTTTATCATCCCGATGTTTAATAATCAAATGTTTCAGGTGCATTTAAGTTTGCACCCCTGCACTCAATGTTAAACATCAGGACGTGTGTGTGTACTGGCAGTATGTAATTCAGTACATATGTAGTAAGTGTATATTGTGAACAGGAAGTAATTGTGGATTTGTCTGAACTACATCAGTGATAATAATAATAAAATCAGGTAAAAATCAAACGTTAACTATTAAACCGACAGATTTAATGGCTGGATTATTGGTGGGGGTTTTTTTTTTAGCATTGAACCCTCAGCGCGGCTCAGCTTCAAACATCACTACACTATGAGCTGTTAAACGCTCCTCACCTCAGCTGTGCTGATGCTGTCAAACACGGGCCGCCTCTTCGCCTGGGCGCATCTCTTTATGTTCAGAGAGTCCGAGTCTGGAGGAAAGAGAGAGAGAGAGAGAGAGAGAGAGAGAGAGAATGCTAAGAGCTTGGCTCTATAAATAGAAACTGGCATGCACGATTTATTAGGTAGCTATCTAGTATGAAGACACATTCTATAAACGTCTGGATAATCACTCTCTAACTAGCAGATTAAACATTTAGAAATCTAATACATTTAATAGGACAACCTGCTTCGTTCATTCCGACAAACAGGTCGTATAGCTTGTAATCTCCAAGTGCCAAAGCTGCCATAGTCAGAACATTAAACAGACTCTATTAAATCACTGAAGGAAAGAAACACATTTTCTTGACTTGGGTTTAACCCCTCATGCTAAATCATTGTTTTTTCTCGCCTTTATAATCAATCTATAAAGAATTAAAGACATACAGAAAATGATTATTTCAAGGCGAATACAAAGAATAAATTTGCAAATCAGCACTTAGAGACTAAATCCCGGTTCTCACTGTAAGACTGTGGTCCCGATTTGTTTTTCCGAGATAACTTTTTAAAGGCCTAAAAGATTCCGATAATCCTACGCTAAAATCGCGTGCGTCGATGGACGACTAACAGCGGCTACGATCAGTTTTTTTACTCTGATGAAATTCTGGTAGTTTCAGACACTTTCCTGCAGTGTGACTTCTCCTACGACGACCGTCAAAACCAACAGAAGCGCCGCACCTAATGACGCAATTACATTTACAGCATTCGGCAGACGTCCTTATCCAGAAGAGCGACTTACATTTATCCCGTTTTATACAACTGAGCAATTGGGGTTAAGAGCCTTGCTTCGGGGCCCAACAGCGGTGGCTTGGTGGAGCTGAGATTGAACCACACTCTCTTGAGGTTGGTAGTCCAACATCTTAATCATAAGCCACCACTTCCCCCACTGTTTCCCCTACAATTACCGTGAAAACTTTAAAGCCGCTCCGGAAAATGTGTGAAACGAAAATGGACAAAACAGCAAGAAGAGAAACTTATTGAGGCATTTTATAGGCAAAATTAACGTTGCTAGCTACAAGCTCACCCGCGAGAGAATGCGAGTGAACTTGTCACGGATTGATGATGTAAAACTCCGGACCAATCTTTTGTGTGTCCGCTTTTGATTTGTCTTGACTGTCGTACATTATGACAACTGAGATCCTACAGTGTGACATGGGGATCATGTTCGAACAATCTGACAAGCACCAACAGTAGGAGGCGAACCGTCTGGAACCATCAGTCATGACTAAGTGCTTAAAAAGGTTATCCAACTGCCCATGACCATTTGTGTGTTTTTTTCCCCAGACACTGTTTGGGGAACAGTCTGTATCTTTTTAAATCTGATACACTGTCCATCTTTCTTTTTAAGACGCACAGTAATAGAAGGCCAGCGATCTGTTTTTGGCGTACGCTGCCTCATTTGGTGCACACATTTACACACCCCCACAGCCTAAAACAGTGCACAAGCATGAAACACTCTGTTCCTTTCTCCTTTCCCTCAGTTATTCACCAGCACCGTGTCTGCCAGGCACATGACGTTCTCAACAAGCAGAGATAATACGAACAAATCGAGCAAACAAAGGCCGAAAAAAAAAAAATAGGGCATGTTGCAGATGATCATTCCTCTTTAATAATTTCAATACGAACTAAAGAATCATGCCGTACTTGAGATTGAGAACTTAACTTTCGCTGCTAGGTAACATTCTGAGCTAAAATAGAGACATTCATCTTATCTGAAAGGATGATTTAAATAGCTGCAGAGACGAGGCAGATTTTCCCTCCAGCAGACTAGACCACTGGTACAACCAGTTAGAAGAATAATTTATAAAATGGCTTGTGGTTAACTCGTTTCGACGCTATAATTTGGTGTTCTGGTAGGGCTGGGCAACATGACCTTAAGTCAAAACCTCGATTATAATTGAACATTTCGCCTCGATTAAGACTAATACACAATTTTCTCTTTCTGTGTTTTTTTATTTTGCTTTTATAGCTCACTAAGGTTTTTTTGGTACAAGCTCCCCCTGTTGCTCAATGTTTGAGCTTTCCGCCACTGACTGGACCAGGCAGAGTCATGTGACAGTACGTTATAAAGGTGAAAGAATAAAAAAAAAATTAAGTCGGTTAGGAGGTTCTACATTTCGGTTCCTTTTTAACCAATCGTTCAGCTTTAGATTCTGGTTCGTATGCAAATGACCTCATACCGCGCTTACCTTTTTTAAGCGGTTTACAAAAACACAAGTCCACCTTGTTACTTCACACTTTAATAAACTTTAAATTAACATTTTGTAAGTCCAAAATCAAAATCATTAATAAATAAAAAAAGTCCATAATTGCGCCGATGTTTACCTGAGATTTCTGGGCAGGTGAGGATGATTTTTTCCAGCTCTGCTCTTTGGGTGGTGAAGTCTGATCTGTGTTAGAGGAAACAGGCATTTTAACATCGATAATCCGACCTAAATTTGATTTAGTATGAAAATGTGAGAGTCTTAAATGCACAGCGTGCCCTCGCAAAGAAATATCGCATGATATGCTGAGCGGAGCATGCAAACTGTTATTGTGTGCATTTTCATAGACACGTCATTCAATTCAGCCAGCAGGGGATGGATCATGAAAAGCTATTAAAGTCTGGGTGAAAGCTGAAGCACAGCCTGAAGAGGCAGAATTGCAGGAGCGAGAAAAGGCGACACAGAGACGAGCGTAATAAACAGCATGCGAGCCTTACCTTTCTTTCAGGTCAAGGTTGCTTTAAAATAGAAAATAAAAGTACAAGCATGCATGAATATTCAAAGACGTTAAAGGCAGGGTGGGTGATTTGGTTCATTTTTATTTTGTTTTGCTGGTTAAAAGTCTCTTTACATCTTGAGATCACTTGTTAACTTAAGTGGCATAAATGTATTTAAATGTAATCTTGCATTCTGTGAAAGACAAAGGACCAAACAAACTTCGTCCGAATATTACGAAAGGAATTTTCCTACCTGCCTGTTAACATATGTATTTGCCTCTGCACACCCTGTTTATGCAGACAGGATGTTTCATCAGTCAGGGTTGCCAAATATGGGAAATTATCCTGTCTATTTGGGTGGTCTCAAATTTGATTGTGCAGGAACAATATTTGGGATCAGTTTGGCAGTTTTGAAGCATGTACGTTTTATAGGTTAATTAAAAACCCAAGTGGGATTACCGTTCCTTTAGGTTTATGAAATAGAGAGTTATAACTCAATCTGGCAACCCTGTCATAAGCGCATTCACGTACTGGGGGGAAAAATGAATTCAAATAGTGTTGTGTTCAAACTGGAGTCGACTACAGGAGTAAAAGGTCTGAAAGATGATGTCATGGTTACAGTATTTCATTTGGACTGGTAGGAAGATTAGAATATCGATAAACTATAATAAAAACTGATATTTTTACACAGCCCTAGAGTTAGTATACAATATAATGTCTTGAAAATGCCAATTTTACCCCAAAAAATATGACAAGAGTGAAAGAATGGACAGAAAGCAATCTGAAAGAGTGTGCTGTACCTTTGTACTGGCTTTCTAACAGGAGACGGGAGATGAGTGTGTTGAAACAGTCTTCCTTGAACGACCACTCCTTGAGATGGTGCTGGACTCATGATTAAATAGTTGGTTCTGTTGGGGAGCGGGGAAATGGCCAGCGCGTGTGGGGCTTCACTGGAAATGACATGCAAAAGAGAAACACATACCGTATATCATCCATATTCATGAAATCAAAATTAAAAAATTTGAAGGAAAAAAACAATTAATGTCCCATGTCCCTGATGTCCAAACTCAATTTAAATCTAATCATTATATAGAATAAAACTGTGCTCTAAACTTTTAAAATTATAAATAAAAAAGCATAAAATTCATAACCAACAATAATTTGTAAGCCCAGAAGAAATACTTCCTGTTGTCATCTCTGATCTGAAAAAAGCACTGAGAACCCGATGGTGCAGTAGGCGGGACTGATACCTGGGCTTCTCTGTTCCCATTCGGTTCATAGACTTGAAATGATTAGGCCGCCGTTCGTACGTCTTAATAGGCTCCATGAGATGGAAATGCCTCTGAGGGGTGGCCTGCTGAGACAGGGAGGAGAAAGACAGTCAGTGCGTGGAAGCTAAAGATAGCGATGTGCTGTGTGCTGTTACACCGTTTACTTTAATACTGAAGATTATAAAACCTTTAGTGCCAAGTTAAATGTATATAAAAATGTTGTTAGACACATTATTGTGTGCTGTGGAAGAACATTTGCATGGTTATTTAGAGCATATGGATGGATGGATGAATAGATGGCAGGATGGATGCAGTCTAGAGCGGATGAATGGATGGGTGGATAGCTAGAGTATAGAGCAGATTTATGGATGGATTGCAACAGTCTAGAGGGGATGGATAAATAGATGAATGGATGTATTGTTACAATCTAGAGCAGATGGATGGATTGCTACAGTCTAGAGTGGATGGATAGATTGCTACAGTCTAGAATAGATGGATAGCTACAGTCTAGAGCGTGGGTTTTTAGATTTTCAAATAGCTCCAACTTGCCTTGACACACCTAACTGTACGTTTTAAGTATACCTAGAAACACCATGATTAGTTGGTTCAGGTGTGTTTGATTAGGGTTGGAACTAAACTCTGCAGGACACTGACCCTGACCCTCCAGGACAGAGTTTGGACACCCCTGGTCTAGATGGATGGATAGATGGATAGCTACAGTCTAGAGCAGATAGATGGATGGATGAATAGATGGATTGCTACAATCTAAAGTGGAATGTATAGATGGAAAGCAACAGTACAAAGCGAACGGATGGATGGCTACAGTCTAGAGTGGATAGATGGACAGAGACAGATAAACCGTGATATTGTAGTTAACATAACACCATGAAGGATGATAGAAATAAATTCCAAGCAGTCAAAAGAAAGAAAAAGGAGAAAACCTCCCAAATATCCCCAAATATATAACAATATCCCCAAATAACCCCAGTCCTCATGATAATGTGAAAAACACACGGCGCAAAGCTACAATAACTGCGGTAGGAGTCAGAGCACAGGGTCAGGAGGACCCAAGAGATACAGGTCAAGACAAAGCATGTAAATACCTTCACCCCTTCAGGAGAAAGATCTTGCCGCCCACCCACTTGATCCATGGTCACCAGGGAAGGACTGAGGAGCAAACACAGGCAGACATGAGTGAATTAGTTCAGTGCCCCCCCACATTCAGCGAGGAATCAGACACGAATTAGACTAAAGCAAAAGTGATGCAGATCTTAAAATATGACAAAACTATTTCAATTTGAATTATAGACACGTGCAATTTAACAAAACAATGTTTTTATGTACGTTTTATTTCATGTTATGTAGAATTTTATGTTTGTATCTAATATTATGTAATATTTTTTATCCTGAATTCTCAGACAGCAGATTTTCAGTGTTTAGAAATACAGACTGAGGAAAAAATTTGGATATTCAAACCGCAGCTTCTACAGGATGTAGGTCAGAGGTCATCTACAGGGAAGATGAGATAATCTCTATATATGATAAGTCAACATGTTCTTGCTTCTGATATACAACAAATGATGAACAAATTTGGTTTGAATGAGAAAAAAAAAAAAAAGAGGTTGGATTCCAACCCTGAACCTCAAATATGCTGGGCAAAAGTTCTACCACTGGATCATTGCGTCACTGTAGTTACATCACTGTTCAGTTGATAGACACGCTGGAACGATTACACCAAATACACTTTAAAACAAACACCAGAGAAGCGCTTAGACAAACGTTTCAAATGCTGAGTGCGCTAAACTAACATGTGAATATAAATCATAACTATTTAAGAATCACGTTCTTCTGTGTGACTGGCGAGAAGGTTCATTTTGACGTTTTAGAGATCATTAACTCTTTTCTGTGGGATGACCTCTGACCTACTTTTTTTTAGGATCGGAGTTTTTTCCAACATTGAATTTAATGTTCGAAAAGCTTGAAAACTTGAATCAGATTTTTGACTGGATATTTTATGAACAAAAATTCACCCAAACCCCATAATAGTCAATTTTGGAAATTGACACTTGCCAATAATTAAAATTTTACAATTTTGTCACATTCTAAGCTCTATAAGCCAATGACAAACTTCCAAACTTGAGTATGCGAGGAGAGTAATACGCCTAAATGTTTACTATGCGAAATACAGTATGCAAAAAATTCTCAGATGATCTACTACTCCTAGGAAGTATGTATATGATGGACACTTTAGTATCCCATGAGCCTCTGGAAGAGACAACCTGTCATCTGCAGAAGTGATGGAAAGTGTCACTGCTGTGCATGTCAATGTCAACATGGCCGATTTAGTCTGTCCAAATTTCATTCATACTACCCGTAGACATACTATAGGAAGTACGTACTAACTCGATTGCACTACATAGTTAAGTAGTGTAATATTTCAGATGGAGAAAACGTATCGCAGACTGAACAAAATAAAAAGTCGGGTCACTAAACACTTAAACTTTCTTTCTTACAGTTGATTTGTTGGCATTTAGGGATTATTTTTAAAACAATTCTTCTATATCGAAAATTCACAACCGAAAGTTTCTGAACAAAACTCTTTGGTTTTTATTTCGAAGCCATTTAGTGGCCCCTGCATCACAAGCAGGCATGTGAATGATGTCACTTGACATCAGGTTTAGTTAAGAATTTGATCTCTGGTTTGTCCTTAAGAGCAGATTCTGCAGTGTTTTGGGTTTTACTGCTTTCTACTGTATAAAATGACCGAATACTATTGTGTCCTAAATCTATAAATGGTGTTTAATAAAGCTTAAGTCTGAACTGTGTGGCTTGAGACGCAAATTGATCGACAAATTGTTTTGAATTGTGCAAAAAAAAGAAAAAAAAAAAAAAAAAAAAAAAAAAGCCCTAATTGCAATGTTGGATGAGATGGGGAAAAATTTTTGTTTTTACATAATTTAGGCAAAATATTCCTCAGCATTTAATTTCCTAAACGTACATGCAAATTAAGGGAACTGACACCGTGCTGAGGTTATACTACAGCCGTCAAGAGCAGGCAAAACTTTTTCCTTCTCGATATAAAACGGTAAATACATCGATTAATGAAAAAAAAAGGAACTCGCATATCATTAACCAACAAATTCCAACAACAAACTAATTTTCACGTACAGAAAGCTCTAATAAACAGCCAAACCCAAAGTTATTATACACATTTAATAACGAGTTAAACGCTTGCGTGGCTGTACTGCGGGTCGATCAAACCGAGCTTACGACATGCGCACAAACGCAACAACTACCTCAGTGAAGTGTCAAAACCCTCCCGAGGCACTGAAACAAGCGGTTACTGAAATGCTTACTCGTTCCTTCTCTCCTCTTCACGGTCAGTGGAGAGGGAAAAACTCCAGCTCTGCTTGAATCCTCCATCTCTGCTGGCTTCTGATCTATCGAGAGCTTCGATACATACAGAGAAGATGAATATCGTCATGAGCGTAAAAATAAGTGCACAGACTTGCAGACTTACGCCCACACCAGCTCAGGGGCTACTTTATCACATCAAACCACAACATATTGCGTCTTGGTTTCATTTGATAATCAGAAGCAGTCATATTTATTAAATACATAAAAGTTCCCTGTCGAGGATCATTTAATTTTTAAGAACTGTTGCAACATTTTAATCATTCCCTGTTTTTTATATTTGCTGCAACCTAAAATTGCTTGTGTGTGTGTGCGTGTGTGTGTGAGCTGCAGACATAAAATTCTTTTCATTTTCTACCGGTGAAAACAAAAATGTAATGAATGTTTTATTCTTCTGTTAAAATGCCTGAAAGCGTCGCTGAGCCGAAGTCTTTAACTGAGCCGCAGTTCGGCGGTAAGAGGTGTTGGACTGCTGAGCGGAAGATCGTGGGGTTGATTTCCAGCACCACCAAAAGCTGCGACTGATGGGGCCCCTGAGTACGGCCTCTAACACTCGACTGCTCAGATGAATAAATTAAGATGTAATAAATGTTAATCGATAGTGGATCGATACGCTAAACATCTAATATAGATACATATTCAGTGGGAAAAAGGTGGCACAAATGGTTAAGGTGCCAAGTTGTTGATTGGAAGCTCATGACTTCAGTTCCTACAGAATTTCACAATCGCAACTATTAGGACAAATTTGACCAATTCCCCATGCATTCTGCCCAAAAGGGCATTTTTATCCAATCACCATGACTTTGTTTCGGAAAACTGACCAATCATTTACAGCATTTGCCAGACGCCCTTATCTAGAGCAACTTACATTTATCTCTTTTTATATAATTGAGCAATTGGGGCCCAAAGCGGTGGCTTGGTGGTGCTAAGAACACTTTAACCACTGCGCCACCACTTGCTCACATCAATTTAATACCTTGCTCAAAACAGATCGGTACGTCAACAAACATCCTTGTTTCTCATTACAAACGTGTAAAATATCTCCCATTTCCCAACAAAAATTAAGCGGGAAGTGGTAACTCGTTCAATCCCCAGCAATAATCATTTCCTCTTCGTTTATTGATTATCGCGCCGTCTTTACTTCCTTTCCCTGTCGGTATGTCGACCTACCATGAGTTGATTTGTCATGCATAGTGTGAATGCAAAGATCGGACATGGGTCAGTTTTAATAGATGATGTAAGCGGGTTGTCAAAAAAACCCGGATATAGTCACACAATCGGAATTGGACATCAAGACCTGCAGTGTAAATATAAGTTTAAGCCTAAATATAACAGGTCCTATTTATTAATCTTCTACACCAAGATTTATCGGGGAAGACGTTTAGAGATTTTTTATTAATTCTACAGCTTTGGTCCCCCTAAAACTTAAAATAATAATAATTCATGAGACCAATTTTTATCATCAGGGTAAATTTCAGCTAAAAAAAAGGGAAAAAAGGGTCTCTCTTTTTAAAGAAAGCAATAGAAGTGGTGCTAAACATTTCAGAAGCTGGATCATTTATTAAAAATGTTCCAGGTTAAAAAAAAAACTAATTAAAAATTAATTTTATACCAGTTAACCGGTAGACAAAGCTAGCCAAGCATGCAAGTCATTAACTGGACCTTAAATTACACACACACACACGCAGAGTAATAAAAGATATGTATTCTAAACCATTAAAACAACTTGCATTAAATATATTTAAACTAAATTTGATCTAAATTACATTTTATCCAAAAAAAAAAAAACCCCACACATTTATTCACGTTTTATCCAACATTCCTGGATCCTACAGGCCGTCATTACAGCTGACTGGGAGTTAAGCTTTAGCTTTAGCCTTAGCCTGATATCCAGCATTTAGCTAATCGAATTGCTGGTTTTTTAATTTTATTTTATTTTATAAGTCGTCGATTTGTTTGTAACAAATAAAACCCCCGGAGAAATAAGCATATTTTAACTATATTCGTGCATACTTTATGATTTTTATAAAGAAATAACTTTATAACTAGCACTGAATTGAAGCTAGCTGCAGAAATGTCATAGCCTGAACCTGAGGTATTTGTATTAAAAAACAAAAATTAGGGGGGAAAAAGCAATACTTTACCTGGGAAATAGTGATGCATTCGAAGTTTGTGTGTGTGTCAGTGTGTGTGTCAGTTATAAGCCGAATCTTTTTTTTTTTTTTTTTTTTTTTGCAGCTGCATTTACAAACAATCAATGGCCACCCCGTTGACTAGCCGAGCTAGCATGGATGTTAGCTTAGCATGCTAATGCTAGCTCCGCGCACAGCTAGCCTTCCGAGACAAAACAGTCCAAACGCCGGAGCGTATTAAAAAATGTCTAAAATCGTTTAAAACACATTAACAAACTCCGTGTGGTTGTGTAAATGTATATGGAGGAAGTATTAAAGTGAAGAAAGCACTAACCGTGGATAAAACCGCTCTTCTTCTGGGCCATGTTGTTTATTCCATCTTGTTACCGATGGAGGCTGTTTGTGTCTCTGTTTCAGCCACACCGATATTTTACTGAGGGGAAAAAGCTGAGCAAGTGGAAGAGCAGCGACACGCCGCCTGTTAATCCAGTTTTAAGGGGGGAAAATCAGTGTTTTAGTGACAAAAATGTCCAAAATTAGTCTAAACAGACTTTTTTTAAAAACATTTAGTCAGTTTAATTGATTTTAAAAATCGTATGGACTGGTTAAAAATGGCGTGTTGACCTCATGTTTGGTGAGGTAAAATTGATTTTAATTTTAAACCTTTTAGTTTTGGAGACAAAAGTTGGAACACTTTATCCCAACAGAGCAATTGGAAAGACACCCTTATCCATTTACACAATTGAGCAGTTTAGGGTTAAGGGCCTTACTCAAGGGCCCAACAGTGTCAACTTGGCAGTATTTGGGACTCCAACCCACAATCAAACACCTTAACTACTGGGCTACCACTTTACCAAATTTAATCCTATGTGGAGGGGATTGTGGATTTTGGCTGTGATCCTGGATTAAAATCCTGGATTAACATTTCATCTCTAAAAGGGCGAAAGGCAGGAGGGGGACACCCTGGACAGGTCACCAGTCCATCACAGGGCTACACACACAGTAGGACTAACCTATGGGCAATTTACAATCACCAATCAGTCTAACACATGTTTTTGGACTGTGGGAGGAAACCGGAGAACCCGGAGTAAACCCACGCAAACACGGGGAGAACATGCAAACTCCACACAGAAAGACCGCTGCCCGAGAATTAAACCCGGGACCTTTTTTCTGTGAGGCAACAGTGCTAACCACTAAGCCACTGTGCTGCCCTGGGTTCTATTCCCAGGCAGGGGTCTCTCCCCGTGTTTGCGTAGGTTTACTCCGGGTTCTCCAGTTTTTTTCACAGTCCAAAAACATGTTTGTTAGGTTGATTGTTAATTCTAAATTACCCATAGGAGTGTGTGTGTGTCCCTGTGATGGATTGGTGACCAGCCGAGGGTGTCCCCCTCCTGTCTTTTGAACTTTCAGAGACAGCTAGGATAGGCTCCAGCAGATCCCTGTGATCCCGAATTAGGGAATAAGCAGGTATAGAAAATGAATAAATAAATTATTTCTTATAAACATGATTATGTTAGTTGTTTTATTATAGTGCTGTCAGTGCTTGTTTAACCTTCCTGTTTTTTAGGGGTCGAATGTGGTGTGTTTTAAAAGTTTTTATTTTATAGTTTTGTTTCTTTAATGTAATTGCTACATGGTATAACCCATAATTGTGGTATTATATTTTAATTCATGCTTTATAAACAGCTAAGAGAAACTTTGCATGGTTGATAGGTAGACAGCACAGGGTTTAAGCACTTAAGTTATACAAATAAACCTCTTTTCACCACAAGGGGGTACCAAAAGCTAACTTTTACGTCACGATAAGCAACAAAAATGTACAGTATTACAAATTTTACTATTTTATACCAAAGTTTTAGTGAGTAAAACACTTTTCATTATTTCCCCCAGAAGGTATAACAAACCTACATATATCTAATAATAGACTAAGCTTTAAATTACTCTATTATATTATTACATCATCTATATTACTTTTAAAATATATACTTGGAATACATAATTATGACAAAAAAAGCTTTAAATAAGTTAAAAAGAGGGTTATTTGATGTAAATATATTTTCAAAAAATAAATCAATAAAGGAAATAAAGTTGCGTTGCTTTATACGCTAAAAAACAAGATCCAGTCAACTCAGGTTGAAAGGATTTTATTGTCATTTCAGCTATATATAGTTGGTGCAGTACATAATAAAATGAAACAATTTTTCTCGAAGATTATGGTGCTACATAGAAGACAGAGAAAGACATAAAACAACCCAAACAAATGACATAAAACAAAGTTCTGCAAACAGTGCTAAGCAAATAAAAGTGAGTATAAATCACTAGTCTTTATTAATAAACACCAAATACCACCAAACAGTTTATTTCTACCTGCTATGAGTAAACAACTGAGAATTCTGGTAGGTGAATTTTTATTTAAAAGATTTTACCTACCATGTGAAACAAACTCCACCCCTGCGTATAATTACTTCAGTTCAAAGCTTCTCCGTATAATGATTCTTTCGCAGAATCAGTCTGTCTCTCTCAGCTACCAAACAAAATGAGAAATTGTAGGAACGTGTACTATTTTGTTGTAGGGCTGAGCTTTTTTTTCTTATTAGTTTTTGTTTACAAGCAAACAGAGAATAAAATTGTAGAAAATTCTCATGTCCATTCCCAGTATTCCAACATCGTCAACTTTAAACCGTGGACAAGAAAGAAAACAGAACCGAGCGAGATCAAGAAATGGTTTTCCAACATCTCTACAGACTGGAGGAAAAAACTCTACAACATTTATAAAGCAGATTTTAAACTCTTCGGGTATGAAAATCATGACAACCTAGAAAACATAAACTGACTTACTTTGTTGTGTTGTGATGTGTAAGTTTGTAATGAGCAAAACTTGTAAACTCAATGTTGGTAGCTTAGTCATCTGTAGTCATTTAAATGGATGTCGTGCCAATGTTACAGAAACTTCTTATTACTTCTCTACACACTAGAATGTTGTAGCAACTAAAGATCTCCTAGTTCCAGGAGACGATACAAATGAAGATTTTTTTTTCAGTTTGCTTTATTGTTACCCGCTAATAAACGTGTGCATCAAAACCTGCAGTATAAATAGAAGATATTCTATTCTATATGTTGTTATTCTTTATTATTCTCGGTAGTTTTTGCTTTTGTTGTGTTTGGTTAAATGAGATCCAGATATGCTTAAAAAGACATTTTCATGCTGAAACTTTGTAACCAAATGTATTAGGGCTGCACGATACTGGACAAACTTGACAAACCTGATATTTTTTCATATCTATTGCGGTAAATTTTGTCAAATGATTTTATTAGGTCTATTTGAAAAGAAGTCATTACTTTATTATGATTGGGGTGAAACGTGATAAGCAACGATTAATACAATAAAACAAAGATGCAAATGAAATAAACAACGTAAAATCACACTGCATATAAATCTCTGTAAAAGCTACAAATTTACTTACACGTGTTCTGAATTTGTCCAATAAATTTGTCCGTATAAAGTACATAGTAAGTAGGTATTTAGTACTTATTTTCTTATAATAGAATGTATTTTGAAAATTATTCTTAAAAATTGTTTAGTCTGCATTAAAGCATTCAATGTGTACAATATTCACATTAGATTTTATTTCAGATTAGATTTTTATATATGGACCCTAGCACATGACGTACAGACAAAATTTAAGATAACATAGCAAACTAGCCACTAATTTATCATTCATAATTGTTTCCATTTAGTTCAATTGGGTCTTTGATTCATTAAGCGAAAAATAAGTTGTTAAAAAGAATGAATTCTCCATATTGTAGTGTGGTAATAAGCATCATCCAAGCTAAGAAAATAAAACTATGAGCATCCAGCAGCACCCTTTGTTTCATCCTTTGACTAAAGGCTATAAAATAAAACTTTATTTTGAAAAAAAGCTCAAAGTAGAACTTTTTTGTACAAAGTGAAAGACTATATATGGTTTAAGGAATGTTGTTTAACAAAGTCAGAACCTGTGCAAATAATGTGATTATGTCACATGACAATTACCTCTAATGACAATACTGACCACATTTATTGTTTCAGGACTTTTCAAATTGGGGAAGTGGTGGCTAAGTGGTTAAGGTTAAAAGATGGGGTTTTAATGTCCAGCACAACCAAGTTGGCACTGCTGTGCCCCTGAGCAAGGCCCTTAACCCCCAATTGCTTAGTTGTATTAAACAAGAGATGTACGTAAGTCGATCTGGATAAGTGCGTCTGCCAAATGCCTTAAATGCAAATTGTTACACTGGCTTTACAAGTTTTTTCTCAGCTTCAGAATGTCAAGTGTTTTCCCGCAAAAACAGCATCCTTTGTAAAGCCTTGAGGGTCATGCCACATGGTTATAAACACGGCTAGATTAGCTAAATTTCAAAACTGGTTTAACCGCAGCGCCAGAGGTGGGAGATGATGTCAAGATCACTTTAATCACTTTAATGTAACGTCTCGCTACATTTAGGAGGTTATAGAAGGTATTTTTTTTATCATTACTTAAAATTGTTTAGTCTGCATTAATGCATTCAATGTTTACAATATTTCCCAAGATTTTCATTTCAAATTAACTTTTTATATACGGAGCCCAGCACAGGACGTGTTAATCTCTGACTAATGAAGGAGGAACGCTATGAGAAGAACAAAAGGGGCTTATGTCTAAACATATTTTCGTTATTACCATTCATACAATTATCTTTTCTGTTATTATCTCTAATTACATATTTAATCTTTCTGACAGAAGCCACCAGACGGGATTTTTTTGTAATGACCCCCCGTTAAACACAAATACACAAATTACAGCTACTATTTAAAAAATATTTTCAGATTCTTAACATTTTAATGACATTGTTTTACATTAAAAAAATTTATGCATTTCTCTTAATATTTGTGAAATGGATCATTACTAGATTTAAAATAATCTTAATTTTAAAATATTAGTTCTTCTTTACTGCAATTTTTTTCTTTCCAGATTCTTAAAACTCAAAATAACAACAAAACAAGGGGTGCATAAACTATAAAAATCTATTCAAGTTATTTTTACTTTAAAGTTTTTTAATCCTTTCTGCAAATAATTTCTAAATAGATCATTAGTAAGTTTTAAACTAATCTAAAGTTCTTGAATATTTTAAGTTTTCTTAACAGTTTCTGTCCATTCTAAAAAAGGGAAAGTCCTGATTTTTTTCTGAGACATTTAATAATAATAATCATTAAACATGCTAATTTGTTTTTATATTAGCCAGTTGCACATTCTTATTTTTACTTAAGATAATTCTAAGGACAGAGAGGGAGTAAGGGTGGGACCCGGAAAGAACCAGAGCTGAAATGGAACCCCAGGTTGCCTAAGTGCACCTGAGCATGTGGGTGCCGACGTCTTAACCCACTACACCACAAATTATTACAAAAAAAATTGTGAACTAAAAGACAAATCTGAAATGAGAATGTACGGTATAACCTATAATACAAGTACATGAATAAATCTGTTTTTTTCATATAACATGATCTGTAAGTTACTGCAGTAAAAATATAAAATAAAATATAAAATGAGTTTTATATTTCCATTTTATAATTTTTTAACGTTTTATAGTCAAATCTTTTCCTTCCCTGAAAATTTCATTGTATAGGTTAGGCTGATCCACATCACAAAATCCACATTTGATCCCCATTTTGTCATTGGTGTTTTGGTATTAATAATAAAACCCTTTTTAAATAAAGATTGTCGGCTTTACTGAAGAAGAACCGTTGCTTTAACTGTTGCTTTATTTCACCTGCGACCAAACCTCGTCCTGTAATTTCTTCCAGGTCGACTTTAAAGTATCAATATTTTTTGTATGCTTAAGAGAACTCGAGTTATTTAGCACTGAGTTAATTACTGTATTAATACATTAAAATAATAAGCAATTATAATAATGAGAGTATTAAGCTATTCTTTTATTGTAAGAGCAAATAGTTATTGTGTACATATACTTTCTAGAGTTAAGCTGTTATTGTTCAATATAGAATTAAAACTTGATAAGACACAATTGTGCTAAATATTTTCTTCTTGTTGTAGCTTTTGGATTAAACCGTGGGAGGATTTTAACGAAAGATCTTCTTGGTGAATGTCAGGAATTTTAACTACCTGTTTTAGATGACACACCAGGGCTTGTTTTCTTTCTTTTAGTGCTGTGCTGTTGAGAAGGTTGAGACACCACACAAGTTCTTCCACTCTAATGTTGTTAAACAACAGATCATTTCTGTGGTGATTCGGTCCAGACTTTCATATTCAGGGTACAAAAAACAAACATCATAAAAGATTATTATAGCCGCATTTACACCACATGTCTCAAGTGACCCAATTCGGATGGGATACGACAATCATGAAAACATAAAAAAGCACATGCATTCTGATATTTTAAGATAGTTTCAGGCCTCATTCGTATGTGAAAAAAAAGGGCTATAAATCAGATATGTGCATTAGATCGGATTTCATTGGGCATTATACTTCTAGCAGCCTGTCAACTTGTTTTTAACAGTTCTTGTAGCTTTCAAAAAATTACCTCTTTTAGCAACTATTAAACTTCTAGTAATAAGAAGTTCAGCTCGTTTTACCGACTCCGACCTTTGAGTCTCATTTCGCAAAATTAACATTTTTTTTCCAATTCATTTTGCTCATTTTAGCAAAAATATAAGTCAAATGTTAAGTTTTACTTCCCTTCTAAAACTTACCCAAACCTTTATAACACTACAAATAATACAAACTATACTGCTATAAGAAACAGAAAGGATTAATTCATTGTTTACTTGGATCTTTAGTCTATGATTAGCTCAACTCACCTCTTATCAGACAATTGCGTTCGTTAATGACGTGACAACCCCATAAAATTAACCAATGTAGTCTGAGAGGGCTGCATCGGCAACTTAACGAATCACTCCGAGATGACTCCTTCTCCCCGAGTCACATTAAAAATTCATTTAAAATTAACATATCGTTCAAGAATGACCCATCACTATAAACTTTATTCTATAGATTATTTGTGTCTGGCAACTTTATTAACTTTTGCAAAAAAAGATCATTCCTTTAGTTTATAGTTATTCATTTATTTGTCCTTTATTTGTTTTCATTAAAATCTCTGTATATTTCCTAAATAGCAAATACCAAATGACAATATGTCATGTAAGTGCACCAGTAATTCATGTTTTGCATCTGTAAGTTAAAAGTTCAGGGATCTCCTCCCCAAAGAATGTCACAGAGAAGATAAGTTTCATTTAAAAAAAGATAAAATATACTGAATACAATCAGAAAAAAGCCAGAATTTTTGTTTATTTTTTATTATTTTGTAGATGAAATAGTCTGGCAAATGATTTTTAGAATTTTTTTTAGTATTTATTTCTAGAAATAAGATGAATATTTAGAATTATGGTTATTAATCTCAGTTGTAATCTTAATTAACAATTTAAAGTAGGTAAAATATATTTTTAAAACCTTCAGTCTTAAAATACATCCTTCATTTCTTTTCCTTTTTTATTTCTCGAAAGAAGGAAATTTTTAAATAGAAAAATTACAAAATGAAATTTCCAGAACGACTAACATTTATCTCCTTGATACAAAAAGCTTTATACTGAGCCACTACTTCATTAAGTTTAATATTTACAAATATTAAATAATTAGTTTTAGTTGCTCATATTTTTACTAGATAACATTTCATTTGTTCTGTTGAAATTCAATTATAAAATGTTTCTGTAAAAAGTTTTGATAAAAAATAAATAAAATAAAGATCTTTAAGTGTTTGTGTGTTCTGTTGAATTATCTCCACAAGGGGGAACCAAAGTCTATCTATTATATTAGGATTCGCAGCTGTAATTAGCGGCGTTTTGTCGCCACCTAGAGGCTATTTTATCTCATAATTCTCCACATACGTGTTGTTAAAAGAAATTCACGTATATAATATCAAATCATTATGCGTAAAATGATAAAAATCTTTATATTAATCCCAATGTCACCATAATAAAATTAGTTTTTTAAGCAGATCTAATGTGTGTCTTCACCAGCAGCTTGTCTTTTAGCTTTTCTCATTTTTATGTTATTTCTAAAATGCTCAAAAAAGGACACTAGGACAATTTTTTCCCATTTTTTAATTTTATTGTTATGTGACAACATTTTCCAGTTTCTATAACTACTGTCGCCTGGCAACGATCAGAACACACACCACCTCCTCAACTTACACAGAAACGCAGCCTTCCTGTGTTTCATCTCATCTGAGCCCCTGACCTATTTAGCCTTACACAATATCATTAAAAAAAACTTCTGTTCAATACTTATACATACCTATAATATCATTATATCGTAAAAGGTTAATGTTTTTTTCCTTAAATAAACCTTATTTTAGAGACCAATGAGTGTGAAATTTAATTAAATTCCTTCTAAATCACAACAGCGTTCACATTTTAACGATTAAACCAGAATAATTAGTTTTGACATGCCAGACTTTTTTTCTTTAGGCTTAAATTTTCGACATTACAAGAAGAAATTTAGTTTTCAACACCTAATTTGTACAAATCGTTACAAAAGAATAAACAATTAGCCCTATGGGGTATGAATGGGGTATCCTATAGATACTGTATCTAATCGTATTACTATGATTTCTTGTCTAATAAACCCAAAAATTCTATACATGCATGTAACTGTATAAAAAGATTCACAGCTACACAAGTTGTAATAATTGCTGTGTGGAAACCACTGCTATTCAGCAAAAAACTCAGTTTAAATACACACAAATATGTATCTTTATTTGTCTATATTTATATATACACCTGGTGTTTTCTGGCATTTCTATTCTCGAAAGTCCTGGATGAGTTTCTAATAGTAATCTCTGCTAAAAATGATGCAGTGATGAAAAGTCGGAAAAGCAAAAATGAAAAATGTTCTCTTTTGTTTTTTCTTATAGTGTTCATCTGCTTAGTAAACCAATAAAAAAGTGTTAATATTTAACAGTGTTGTGTGTGTATGTGTGACGAATTACCCAGCATAATATCGGCCTATGACTTGCTCTGTTAATCAGGAAGCCGTGAATGTATTTCTTACTCGCGTTTATGAAAATGCTGTAAAGGTTGAAAAATAATGCATGTAGCTTTTTTGGGTGCTTAAGAATAAAAAAAACGATGATAACCTTGACTTGATTGACTTTATCTCATAATAATACTAATTGATAATAGACCGGTCCATCTGCAAATAGTCATCATAATGTAATGATGATGGTAATGATGATTATTATTATTATATTTATTTATTATTTATTTACTATATTTTTTATATACAAAAGCAGGATTCATTTCGTTTTCTCAGCTGTCTGTGCATCTAACCTTTTATGGGGTTTGGTGGGCGGAGCTTCATGCAAATAAGCTTTGCAGTCAAAAACCAGCCTTTCCAACAAGCTTTATAAACCTTACGGCAAAATACTGTGTTTGGATCAGTTTCCACACAGCTGTACTGTTAATTACTTTAGGAAACGTTTCGTTATACAGAAAAAGGTTCCAATTAAGCTAAGTGACACTTTAACGAGGACGCATCTCAATTTAATAATAATAATAATAATAATAATAATAATAATAATAATAATATAATAATAATAATAATAACAAATGGACCTTTGGGGTAAGTGGGGTGCCACTAGCATTTTTTTGGGGGTTGGATTCTGATAAATTCTGCATTTTTTTTTCTAATAAAACAGATCACTGGGGGCCCCCCAAAGTGTGTAGGCTCTTTAAATCACCCTAAAAACCACCCACACTCTTTGCCAGCAGCACCCCACACTCTTTGCTTCGAGAGTTTATAAAAATGAGCACAAGAACAACTTTATCAGCACAGTCAGTCTTTGCAATCTTTGGGAAAAAAATTAGATTTATTCTAGCGTTCAAACAGCAAACGGATTTTCTCAGGTTACTAAAGCTGAATTCAAATTTCCGCAACTTTTAGTTCGAGATACACAAATATAGCAGGATATCACAAATACTCACGGAAACTGGATGGCCTAGACTATTCGTTTTTTTTTAATAGAATAGAACATGCAAACCACATTTCTCAAGTCAATTAATAATCTACACTTCTAATTGCCCAACTAATATTTTTTTTCAAATTCTCATTTTTATCCATAAACTAATTCATACACATTGTGTTTCTTTTTTTCAGGATCTGCTGGTTTAGTTCTTGGTCTTAACCTGGTCTTTCTTTGTTTTTTTTCACGCTACGTGATCTACAACTCACAAAGCTCCGAGATCGTGACAAGAGCGAGATTTCTGCCTGAAGAACTTCCCGCCGTCGCGCTCTTTTTCTCTGGGATAGCGCGGTACTAGGTTAGACAGGAAGCGCTTAGCCCTTGTGCTCAGACTCTCACGGCGCCCACCCATGGATCCTTCGGCCCCGATGATGCTTAGGGAACTCAGGCTTTCTCCTCGTGCTGCCCGAACAGCCAGCTCCAGAAGCTCTGTGGTGCCGTGGTCCAGAGACGCAGACAGCTCAACGTAGGGGGACTCGTAAAGAGCCGCGTTGGATTTAGCCTCTGTGAGAAAAACAGCGCAATGTGAAATATACAGCAAGTAATAATGTTATGATGTAATGATGTAAATGTACTATAAACCTTTATACGGAGAAAGAATTTATCTCAGGCTAAGAGCCTTACTCAAGGGCCCTCTGCCTCTTCCCCCCTCATTTCTCTCTTTCTCTCACACCCTCTCTCTCACTCCCCATTCCTCTCTCTCTCTCTCCTTTCCCCCTCTCTCGTCTCCCCCCCCCCCCCCCCCCCTCAGCTTACTGGTGCTAGGAATTAAAATCACGGATTTTGGTAGACACTGTTATCTAGTGACTTAACTGATCAATTGAAGGATCCCTGCATTAGAAGTCCTGGGAATTGAACCGATAAACTTCTGATCAGCAGTACATCATTTTAACCACTGAGCTACATTTCATGCTTCTTTCTTTTATTGAGAAATTTATTTTATATTATTCTTCTGCCATCAGTCTAAAGGTCTGGCTACACAAGAAGAGAGCAATGTTTTGGCGGGAAGCAAAATACTCAATAATGATTTTGTCTTTGTCTATTGATTCTCTTGCTGTTTTTACTTCCTTTTCCTGTCAGTGCATCTACATAGGGTTGTTTTGCTGTGTATAGTGTAAATATAGATATCGGATACAGGGCAGTTTTAAAAGATGATGTAAGCGTGTCATCAGAAAGAAGATATCAAAATTGTGCATTAAAACCTGCTGTAAGGCAGCGGTCTAAGAAAAATCTATTGTGCAGGTAAAGGCTTTATTAAACGAAGCAGGGCAGTTCAGTAAGTCAGCACACTGGCAGAAGTTGGTACACAATAATCCACAAAAATCAAAGCAAACAAATTGCAGTGAATCGTAACCATAAATCGGGCATAGATCAAAAACTGGAAAGACTGGCATGAAAACAAAACGCTTAGTAAATCTCATATCAAACAATACTCTGCAATGGGTGAGTTTTAGCGGCTAGCTTATATATCTAGCCAACAGGAAGTGACACTGGTAGTACTACGAGAACGCTAATACTCCAGTAATGGTGACCTCTGGTGGTGGCAGTGTAAATGCAGCACTGACATTGAAAAAAAAGTTAGGTTTTTAGGTTGTTACACTGCTAAATGATGTAAATGTACAAAAGTTTTGCATTTAATATAAAGACAGTCACTCTGGCGGGTACATACTTTGTCCTTTGATGCATGTAACTGGAAAATGACAATTCTGAATTCGTGTCATGATGATGTCACACAGCATGTTTCTTATTGTTATTTATTTATTTATTTGTTTGTTTGTTTGTTGCCTTTATTGTAAGAAGAAAAACAGAATTAAAGAGGATAAGGAAAAATGGTTGATGGGCTCCAGAATGATCCACAAGCCCAGTTTCTAATTTGGAGCGCAGTAGTATTGTCCTGTCCTGTATATATGCTAATGTGCATGACTTGCGAGAAAAAATAATCTTTGTCCATTTTTTCATTTGATTTTGTGTTTGTTTCTTTAATAGCAAAATCTTGGACCTCTGGAGGGACCTCACCTCTATCCTGACACACACACACACACACATACACACACTCATGTATCCTGTCCTAAAGAGGAAATGGAGAATGATCATTACAAAGCTCTGATGATTCAGGGGGAGATCATTAGACGGCTGGTGTCTGAAGCACGAATGTTGAGTTTTGTTGTTCTCCGAAAGCAATTAACCTCAAATGTCACGCGGAAAGCGGCAGCCATAGATGTGCGATAACGCCTGGAATACAGACACATCCGTTTCCTCCAGTTAATTATTCCGAAATGCAGACACACTCCAATCCTGTCTAATGCTGCACTCAAAAAACACAGACTGGAACACACACAGATTAATAAGATGACATTCAGCCAAAACTGTGTACCCAAAAGGGATAAAAATACAGCCCAAGGCGTACACACACAGATTGCATAACGAGCACAAATGTGTATATGTGTCTTTCTGTATATGTATATGTGTGTGTGTGTATTGTTCTCTTTGACTTGGTTTGTATTCAGGTATGTGTGTTTATGTGCATTATTGTATTTTGCATCTGGCTTTTATTTTTTTCCTGTGTGTGTCTGTGCCTTTGACACAGTATGTTCATTGTGTGTGTTTCTCTGTAATTATTTAGTGTGTTTATATGTGTGTTTGAGTGCTCTGAGTTTGTATGAATGTGTGTGTAAGTTGTGTGCGTTTGTATGTGTGTGTGTGTGTGTGTGTGGGTACTGTCACAATTTTTACACTTAGCACCAGAAGAGGTTCAATGCTTCAAACCATCTCTCCTGATCTTCTGCCCCTATTTCTTTTTAGTCATCAATGGCTCCTTATTCTCCAGTCAGGTACCAGCATCCTTTAATAAAGCACGATGACTCCTGTTCTAAATAAGCCAGCTCTGGGCCCCTCGGACATCCACAGAACAACCTTTAATATGCCAACCAATCTGGCTTTAAAGCTGCACACTCTACACAGACTGCTCTCTTAACAGTCACTAAGAAAGCTACATGCTGCCAGATCATTACAAACTGTCTTCTGTCCTCATCCTTCTGAGTCATGCAGCTGCGTTTCACATGGTCAACCACAAGATTCTGCTGTCCACCCTCAAGAGTCTTGGTATTTCTGGAACAGCATGGCAGTGGTTTGTTTGCTCTCTACTGGTGTCCCACAAGGCTCAGTACTTGTTCCTCCTTTTTTCTACCTCTATACCCACTCACTTATTTGCTCACTTGTTTCTCCTACAAGTTTCCTCTAATCATGTTTATGCAGATGACTCTCAACTTTTTCTTTTTTCCCTCAGACACCACAGCTTCTGCCTGAATCTTGGGCATAGCTGGCAGATATGTGTGTGTGTGTTTGTGTGTGTGTGTGTGTGTGTGTGTGTGTGTGTGAGCTTTCACCAATCTGGCAAAATCTAAATCCTCCAGCTGGATAAACAGGGAAACACAAAAAGCAAAAGCAAAAACACACTTATCCAAAATGACTTATATTTCTATATCCAATTGAGCATTCAACAGTACAAACCTTTAACCAACTTGCTACTACTTAATGCACTTACTTATATATTCACACTAACACACACACTAAGCCGAATATTAGACAAGAAGCGAGACCTATTAGGAGTGTGTATATGAATATTGTACCGCTTTTAACTTATACTCGATTTTCATTCGTTCTCAGCAATGTACCTAAAAGATGCATCTATATTACATTTACATTAACTGAGGAATTGGAGGTTAGGGGCCTTGCTCAGGGGCCCTACAGTGGTAAATTGGTGGTGCTGAAAATCAAACCCTAATCTTCTAATAAGCAGTCCGACACCTTAACCAATGTGCTACCACTTCTCTACAATCCTCAGCAGTACGAAGATCCAGTCTAAAGGACATACCCTCCGTGCTGACCTCACGTGAGCGGACCAAGTCGCTTTTGTTGCCCACGAGGATGATGGGAGTTTGAGGTTGGTTTTCCCGGAGGAGAAGGCGGAGCTGAGCCGTGCGGTGAAAACTGCGCCTGTCTGTCACTGAAAACACCAGCAGGCATACTTCACACACCAGCGTGGACAGATCCTGGCGGAGCAAGACAGAAATGCAAAAGGTTATAAAGCTACCTGTACAAATTAGTGAAAGTTACTGTAGTTCAAAAACATTTATTTCATTTAATTGCTTTTTTTAAACCACTTAATCAATTTACGTATTATTAACCTTTATTTGTTCATGTTGTAAAATAATGTTGGTGCAGACGAGAACGACAGCTATATTCTCAACAGTCTATCCAACAGATAACACAGTCTGACAAATGTGAGACACAAAACTGAAAAACACTTCAGGATTTTCCAGGTTAAGGCAACCCGTGTTTCCTTGAATTCCTTTGTATTGCTTGTTTTCTATCTATGTTTTCTACCTATTGTCGATTAAATGTAAATGTCTTTTTTGTCACATATAATTAGCAGCACAGTAAAAAGTAGTTTCTTTCCATATCTGATCTTAGAAGGTTGGGGTCATCTATGATACAGTTCCCCTGGAGCAGGAAGCTAAGGGTCTTGCTCAAGGACCCAACAGTGGCTGACTGGCAGTGGAGTGGCTGAACTCAGGCTGTCTTCGACTTCCAATCAACAAATCAGCGCCTCAACCCGCCACCACTGTCCCATCACCTGAATCATGTGTGTGTGTGTTTAGTCAATTAGAAAGTGGAATATACTTATTCACTCAGTCTTTCTCTACTCCACCCTCATCTAAAATGGTATCTTCCAGCTTTTGATTGACTGAACCACCTGATCCAGTGAATCAGCATGGGTAGAGCAGAGGTAATTGGAAAAACAAGCAGGACAAAGGAACTCAAATATTCATAGGCTGCCAACCCCTGGGAGCTTCGACATCTATATCTGATAGGTTGGATTCCATTAGATTTTTGAAAGACACCGTCGGAGAAGAAGTAAGCCGAGGTAGACGATACACCAGATCTACACCAACAACGGACCAAAAATAGACGCAAGTAAAAAAGGAAATCTGTTCCTTATACGTTCATTTATTATACATACCTATAACACACTACACACACACACCATGTCTTTACACCTTTATTTTTTTCTAATGTTTGTCTACACCGCAGACATTTTTTTTCACTTTTAAGCATGCACCATCCCGCTGAGACAAACGTCTTTACAGGCCCACAGAGTGACAAAATGCTGTTTTACCCTTTTTTTTTATTAGTGTCTCAGCACAACAACGATCAACCAAACAAAACATGATCCAAGTAAAGCTCGAGTGAGGAGATCGCTCGGCACTTCTACGTCTTCATCTGTAATCTTATTACATTTAGAAATCAGTTCATATTCTGTACATTCAGGATTGGCTTTAATCTTCAGACGATCGACACCAATCGAGGACACGAACCAAAAACTTTTTTTTTTTGTTAAATATCTTACCTGTCTCCAGTTATCAAAGATAAAGATGGTGCTCTCCTCGTCGTCCACGGTAACGGTGCGAACGTAGCCCTCTCCTGTGAGACATGCACACACACACACATACACACATACACAAACACCGGTGACCTGAGAGAGAACAGATCCCGAGAGACTGTTGTTTTTTTTCTGTCTCCCTCGTCCACAGAGGTCCTTATGTAACTGCAATAAGACCCCTACTGAGTACATAATAAAACGGTAAGCTGTTCTCTGTTACGCTTTATTAACAATCGAGGTCAGTCTTCTGCTTTCTGTTTATGAGATGGTTAGAAAGGCTATAAGAGAAAGCGCCTAAATCTGTCTGCACAGAGACGTTACATGGTCCTCTTGTCTTATCGGTTTATAGTCCAACCTTTGATCATTTTTTTATGTTGGTGGTTAATTCTGTATGAATATTTTATATTATAAACTAATAACATTTTCAGGAGTTTGAAAGGCAGATTGATTGGTTGGATTTTTCAGAAGCTGTGACAATAAGCACTTATAAGTGTCAGTTAAATGCAGTGCTGTCTAAATAAACCAAGTTTACGGTACCGACTCCTTCGTTTGCCTGACATAAATGCTGTACAGTTGCACAGTTTTGTAGGTACGTTGACTCTACATTTTCATGGCCTTTTAAACAAAGACGTGCTGTGCTGTGATTGGTTGCTTGGCATATTAGTCAGACGTCTTCTTCTGTTACAGAGCCCAGACCTTCAGCCGTATGTTTAACTACATGAGACCTGGAGAATATCCCAGACGACTCGAGGTGGTGGGCTCACACAGTTATTCACAGACTTTAGACCATGTGGAGATCAGACTATGAGGCACGGCTTTGGACTGGGGAAAGAAAACAGTATAGAAGGTATCAGGTAGTATATACTATGTACAATACTAAGAGGGACCAGGATAGGATCTTATTACAGCTACACTGTTTAGATGAAACTTAAATGAGTGTGTGATGCGCTAGACATTATGATACAAACAGACAACCCTTAATTTACGACAGGTTACAATCCAAAACTTCTCGTAAGTGGATTTAGGTACATCCGAAATGAAACGTTCTGAGGAGTGATATATGCAAGGTTAAAAAATATGTAATTATACAAAAAAGGGGATAAATATACCAAAATAAATACTAAAAATAGCTGCAACAAGGGCACAAAATTATGTTAACACTAACTAAACAAGTGCACGACTAGGCAGAGCGAAAACTAACCATAAGGTTCATGTTATAATAATATCACATTGTTGTCATGTTTCTTTAGCCGTGCAAAAAAAAATCATACTTTTCGGATCACACGAGTGATGTACGAGTTTGGTTTTAGGGTTTATTAGGGTTTTATGTTCTGTGTTGTAATTGCATGTTCTTAGGTCAGTTTTCTGGTTCCTTGTGATTCCCTTTGTCTGTGTGGGTCATGTTGTGATTTTTTACTTTTAGTCGTGTGGTTTTCAGTTCTGTATTGGTCATTTCATGTCATTTGTCGTGTTTTGATTTCTGTAACCATTGTGTCTGGTGAGTTTGTGTACGTCTTGTCAAGTCAAGCATCATGTCAAGCAACTAGTACAATGAAGGAAGTAGGATTTTTTTTGTCAATAGGAAGCCATTTAAAACATGACATTCCAACTTCGCTGATGCTAATTAAATTATTAAAATCGACAATAAAATCGCTTCTTTGATCATTTCTTTGCCGGTGTGTGAAAAATGCTACAAACGACCATACGTAAAATTAGGTCTCAACCCCCAGAGTAAAGTTACTAATGTATATGCAAAGCCCTACTATCCCTCCAGCTTAGGCATTATCATAGTAAATATGATATGATGTACCATCTGAGTCCACAGAAGCCGTTCTGTCCACCTCCCCTGCAAGGGCGATAGCGAGCGACGTCTTCCCCACTCCGTTCTGCCCCAGCAGGGCGATCCTGAACGGGCCTCCTTGTTTCTCCTCTGCGTCATCACCCACTGTTTCATCCTGCGCTGGGACGAAGCTAACCGGAGGAGGTGACGTCGCTTCAGTCAGTCCGATTCCTGGTGTCCAGTCACAGTCATCATTGACCGCTTCTTCTCTTCTGAGCTGATATTTGAATGGAACAGGGGTACTTCCTCTGCGGAGGGGTGGCGCGCTGGACAGAGTCATGCTATGCTGGGGTGGAAATGAGGAAGAAAAATTAGGCAAGAAAAATACATGTTGGTGGAATTATAAGTAATCTGGAAACTAAACTAAACTGTAGACCTTCTGCTGGAATCGTGATTATATCACATTGTTCTGTCCTCATCCCAGGATCCCATCTTTTGTCAATCTGCTCCTAATGAAGACTTTTCTGTCTTTTCTACACACTTACTACTGTACACACCAGAAATAATGATTTATACTATGCGGTGATGTCAACCGAAAGAGAATTTCTATTTTTTTCGATTGTGTGAACTTTTGCTTTGGCACTTCTTCACTCCTGGCTCACTTATTAGGCAAATATCTAAACCTACTTCTGGATTTCTGTCAAGCTGCTAAACCAGAGCTGAAGAAAAAGAGAGAGAAAGTGATGGAAGGAAATATTTTTAAAATCGAATATTTTTTTTTTTGCCCGAGGAATATCAATTTATCTGTGAAGATAAAGAGTTACGCTTTTACCTGAGACTAAGAGAGAGACTGAGTGACAGAGAGAGGGTAAGTTAGACAGAAAAAGAGGGAGAGAAACTGAGAGAGAGACAGAGAGAGAGACAGAAAGAGAAAGAGACAGAAAGAGAAAGAGAAAGAGACAGAAAGAGACAGAGCAAGACAGAAAGAGACCGAGACCAAGAGCGAGAGAAAAAAAGAGAGACAGAGAGCAAGAGAGTGAAAAAGACAGAGAGCAGGAGAGACCGAGAGAGAAAAAAGAAAGAGAGAGAGAGAGCAAGACCGAGAGAAAGCGAGACCAAGAGAGAGAGAGACTAAAAGAACGAGAGAGACCGAGACCGAGAGAAAGAGGGAGAGGGAAAGAGAGACAGAGAGAGAGGAGGAGGAAGAGGAGGACAGGTGAAGTAACATCTCTCTGCAAAAAAAGTGACACTTTAGCATTTTTTTAAATATCTTTTTGAATGTAGTAAAATGTGAATATGAATGTAGTAAAATCAATCCACTACCTGAGATGGAGATTACAATAAATCAGTAGTGTATTTTAACTGTTTTAAGACATTTTTATTATTTTTTATTCTGTCAGGTGGCTTTTTTTGCTTATTTTAACTAATCAGCCAACAAATTACGAGAATATGATGCCTATAAAATTGGGGGAAATGTCTATGTATCTGTATATCATAATCAGTGACCTCTCCAAATGAGCAGCATTCCTATTCCTAAAACTTCATTTCTGCCCCTGCAACTTTACCACAATTCATATAAAAAATAAATAATACAAATTAAAGCAGCTTCAATGCTGATTTTTTTCCATCCAAACTCGCCTCCTACCTCGATCGGGGACCTCCAAAACACCCATCAGAGATGCTCTTCCGCGCGTCGCGTCTCTCGGCGTCTTGCAGTTCAGTTTGGAGCGGCTCGAGAGCGCGCCTTGCTCTTTAATCATGCGCGCTCCCGCAGGCGCGATCACACCCACTCCCTGCTCTGGATCCACCTGATCCGCGCTCACGACTCTCTATCTCTCTCGCTCTCTTTCTCTCTCCTCTCTTTTTCTCTCTGTCTCTCTCTCTCTCTGTCTTATCGTAAAAAATACATCTGTATATAATCTTTAAAGACTAAATTACGTTTATTATAATCCTAATTATACATATATATTTTAATAAAAAGTAAATAATATCATATAAATAATACAATGTAAATAATATTTTTGGGAAGAGAGTGTTCATGTTTTACCCTGTATTACTTATCAATACTTATTAATATTTACCAGTTAATTACTGTCTCTTCTCTATTTTTAAAACGATGTACACACCACCAGATTATTTACAGATAAAACAGTCTGAAATCGGTAGGGGGCAGCAGAGAGCAATTTAAACAAAAGATACATGATGATGATTATGAAGATGATGTCACAGGTGATCCAATATGGCAAGTTGATTTGTCCCACATGATAGGAAAGAACATGGACTATGGACAAATGGACTATTAACTAAATTATGGCAAGAAAATATGAGAAACTAAGACATCAATAAAATAAACACACAATATAAAGAGACCCGAGGGCACAGACATACATAAAAAGAAAAAAAACTGTTAGTGATGCAGGACCGGTGATGATGTTATATATTAAAAATAATGTTCAGTTGTTCAAAAATACAATAAATGTAGTATAAATCAGTAACTTTGAGTTAAATGTGGGTTTATTATCAGTAATTAAGGTAATCATTTAAAATGATTCAGCCATTCATACCATCAGCTGTTATACTAATGTTATTATAATAATTAGAAGAACAACAACAAAAGGCACGACTTCCTGGAACGCTCCAATCACATGAAGCTACAACAAGCCAATTAGAGCTCATGCTCTAATCACATGTCTGTTAAAAGGTTTACAATGTTATGATTATTTAATAAAAGATAATACGACTAACAGTAAAATAATACGACTGAACGGTTTTATTTTGTTTTTTAAGCTGCATTAAATTTTAAACTTATGGGTGAGACGGTGCTCCAGTGCCTGATGTTGACCGTCCACCACTTCTCCATAAATGATTGATCTAAATCTATAGCTAGAGGAGTTTTAGATGCTAACCCAATCAGGAAAATCTGATTTTTTCACTATATTCTGCACATTTCTGTACAGTATTTATAGAGACTCGGGCTCTTTTCCGTCTCGAGTCTGATTATTTGACTAAGCTTTGAGTAAAATTTGACTCTTTAGGCGTCCAAAAAAAAAAACCAACCATTGCCATACTGCTTATTTTTCCAGATCAAATACCGTTTGTTTTATTGGTAGCTTTTGTTTACCTATGACTGCCATTGGCTACTCGTGTGTGAATACCGGATTGTCACCCTATCCGGAGTGCATTCCAGACTCGCACCATGCACCCACCGTGACCCTGACAGAAAACAATCTGTTACTAAAGACACATGACTGAATTACAGTAAAATGAGCTAACATGAATGGACAGAAACAATGAAAATAAATGACATGTTAATAAGCGTTAGTATCTGTATCTGTTTAGAATAGATTCATTTCTATCTATCTATCTATCTATCTATCTATCTATCTATCTATCTATCTATCTATCTATCTATCTATCTATCTATCTATCTATCTATCTATCTATCTATCTATCTCTTCTGTCTATCCTGTTTATATCCAATACATAAAATCAGTATGCAAACTGAAATTTGTTCTGGCTTCTGTGTGTAGAGTGTGTGTGCGTGTGTATGTGTGTGTGTGTGTGTATGTGTCTGTGTGTAACACTGTGTAAGTCCTGACCACAAAGGCTCCCTGCTTTTTTGCAATACACTCCGGCAGTTAGCTGACCAAGGCCTATTATCCTCATAATCCCCATGCCGATGTAGAACGAGAGAAAGAGAGAACCAAAGAAAGAAAGAAAGAAAGAAAAAAAGAAAGAGAGAGGAGGGAGGGCTGAGAGTGAGGTCATTTTGCCCTGGCCTTGCTCAGTTAGAGAGAGAGCAAGATAGAGAGAGAGAGATAGCAGTCACAGTGCTGGAAAATTTGAAACATTTATCCGAACAAATGAAAGAAAGTTCTAGATTCTCCAAACAGATTTATTTGTGATATAATAGAAATGGGTTCTGCACTCATTTTGTCTCCTGCAGATATAAAGAGTCATCATAATGGTGCAACGGTTAAATAATTGAACCATCGTTACAGAACTTTATTTATAAAATAAATCAAACACACACTTTATAAAATAAAAAAACAGCATAAGAAAATACAGATCACATTAAATAAATAGATCATTATTTTATCTCATTCGAAAAGAGGTAAATAAAGTCTACGGTCAATAAAATTTCCTCGAAAAAAAAAAGCTACGATTCTGTTATATTATCTTTTCATATCATTTCATCATTAACATGATAATAATCGTCATTAATAAATCAATAACCCACAGTGTCCAGCAGGGGCGCTGCTAGCAATTTTCATCTTAAAATAATTTCTATTCCATTACTGCAGTACTGTTACTACTAATTTAACACTTTTCTTGGGCCCCCAAATTGCATGGGCCCTTAGAATCATCATAATTTACCCCTTTTAGTGGTGTCCCGGTGTCCAGCTATGCATATTCTGAGGTTTAAGGTATTTTTTATTAAATGTATTCCGTCACTTGAAACCCTTTAGTGCACATAAAAATCACAGAAAAAATCTACATGATTAAATCAGTTCCACAGCCCGTCTTGATTGCAGTGTTTATTAAAGTAACATGGCAACCCCTTCTTTACAGAGGTCATAAAAGTATAATTTTTTGTGGAACTTTTTGTATTTAAATAAACCCACATTTTTGATCAGATAAAAATGAATGAAAATAAATAATTAATGGAATAAACAAAAAAATTATCAATAAACTCAAATGTAGCTCATTGTCCAACAATTGGATGTTCCAGCACTGATAAAAATAGCAAAAAAAAACCCAAACTGATATATAATTATAAAAAATATACTGTATATTCTCTATTATCAACTAATCAAAGGGAAAAATAATGTGATTGACTAAGAATGATGTGACTGTTTATGACAAAGTTTATTTTTTAAAAATCACGGCACCAAAAAAAAAAGAAAAAGACGACACCCAAAAACCCATATATATAGATATATTTTTTTTGCATGAGTTATGTTTTGTAGTGCCTTAACAAGGAAATGCCTTATTAATGCATCTACAGTATCTCAAATAGCCACTATTTACCACTGTGGTGGGCAAAAACAAATCCAGAGAACCACGACATGCCAAACCTTGAGAAATAAAAACGCGATCCTGTCAAATAACAACATTTTTCACCTAAACTGAGCAGCTGAAAAAAAAAATGATGGTCACTAAAGTGTGTTTGTTTTGAAAATAATCCTGCAGATATTCCTTTAGTTGGTGTTAACAGAGTATTATTTAACACATCACAGTAAAATCTACCCTAAGGTGTTAAGGCTGTAGCATTTACAGTAATATGCATAGATTTTATTCTTTATTAACTGATTCTGCAAGCCCTTGTGTCATTGTGTAAGGGGGCGGAGTCTCCTGAAAAAGTCCAAGCCAATCAAAATGCCTGCATACAGGATGATAAGTTGATAGAATGTTACATTAATTCGAAGGGCAAAGCAAATAATAATAAAAAATAAATCTTCTATTGAATAAGTTTTATATTTCTTGTTCTGGGGTGAAAAAACACACATCAAAAACTTCCTGTATTTATATATACTGTGCAAGGCATATAAAGCTTCGTCCAATCAAAATCCTCGGTCTGAACATTATGATAGGCTTTCCTATATGACTGTAAACATGTTTATTTGCAGGAGACCGGATCAGCCAGGGTTGCCAGATTGGGAATTATTCCATCCATTTGGGTGGTTTTGAATTTAACTGTTTAGGTACAAAATTAAATACTTTAACTTTTAAATACTTATATTTATTTTTGCCATTTTATTCGGCGACTGTCTTTTTTGGATAACAGGAAACGCCATCCCAGCAAAAGGGATGGGAGAAGGGGGGCACCCCGGACAGCTCGCCAGTCCCTCACAGGGCCACACACACTCACACTTACTCCTATGGGCAATTTAGCAATCAATCTAACATAAATGTTTTTGAACTGTGGGAAGAAACCAGAGAATCCAGAGTAAAAACCCAAGCAAGCACAGAGAGAATATTCAAACTCCACACAAAGATCCAACCCGGGACTATATTGCTGTGAGGCAACAGTGCTAACCACTAAGCCAGTGCGCTGCCTACACCATGCCAATTTTGAGCAATTGCATAGTAGTCAAACCATATTTCCAATATTTAAAAAAAATTCAATTGACTCATGAACGACAGGAAGGTTAAGAGTTAATATACATTCTTGTGATTTTTGCGAGAAAATGTTCTTGGAACAACGTTCTTACAACGTTTATCCTACATTATTTGTATTTGACGAATGTTCTCAAAATGTCGAAAAAACGATGAATGTTCTTAAAAATGTTTTCAAGTTATACATCTAAGAACAACACCATAAAATAACCCTCTATCGTACCAACGTTTTTAGAACATTAGCCAAAACTGAAGCAGAATATTTGATAAACATTCTCAGAACATAAATTACGCTAGATGAGTCGCTCTGTATCAAACAATCCCTGGTTTGGGTCGTATAGCAGCAAAATTCTAACGTCCTTTTCCATCCAAATCTATCAGTTTACAGCACCAACAGTCCAACAGCCAAGTACAACCACTCCGTACAGATTCCTAGTTATTCTAACAGGAAATTCTTTTTCTGTCCCTGTCAACTTCACAGTGATTGGTTTAAAAGCGATGTCCAGCAGCGAGTGAAGTGACTAGGGCTAGTGATCTAGGGCTTTGGTGAACCCCCGACTCAAACACTTAGATTCGAGTGCCTTTGGTTAAATAGCTTATAAAATAGCTTTCGGTTCTCTTCCTTTCTTCAGTTTGTCAGTTTGTTGAGAAAATAGTCTGTGGGAGGAGAATTTGGGTTGTTGGTCTGAGTGGGCGGGGCCTCGTTGGCGTTAATAAGCTTCTCGTAACGAGCCTTGTAGGCGTCTCGCTCTCTCAGAACGCGGGACAGCTCGCACTGCAGCTGCTCCAGCTAGAGAAGGGAAACGGTAAGAGTAGGAGTGAGTGAAACATGGAAAAGAATGGAGTTTAAAAAAGAAAGAGAAAAAAAAGGGTGCAAGGAGCAATGAGGTAAATACTAAGAGAGCAAAGGAGAATAAAAAGAGAGATGTTTGGAGAGAAAGAAAAAGAGACCCACGAGCAGCGAAAGTAATGGAAAGCGAAATAAAACAAAAAGAAAGAAAAAGAGGAAGAAGGAGAGAAAAAGAAAGAAAGAAAAAAAGAAAGAAAAGTAAGGATAGAGTGAAAAAAATAGAAAGGGAAACAGAATGACAGAAGATAGATACAGAATAAAAGATGAGTAAGAATGGTGGAAGCAGGGAGATAGGTACAGAAAAGAAAAATTATTAGAGATGTATGAAGACGATGAAGAAGAAAAGGATGGAAAGAATTCATTTGCAAAGCCCTTATATAAGAAAAAAAACTTTTGGCATTGACGATCACACTCAGCTGGCAGCGGTAGACGAGTAAAGGCGCATTTTGTGTTTGTGCATTTCTAAACATGAACTTAAGAGTATAGACGATACAAATCACTACTGACAGTGTCACTGTGTGTTACACAGTGACAGCCGGTCAATAGGGTGCGCTGCCCCCCCCCAAAGAAGTAACGCTACCTACCATGTTAACAATAAGTTAAAAATAGATCACTAATTACTTAAAATCATTCAGTTGTACTATTTCACTGAATCAAAAAATTCTACTGTAATTGTAATAACAGAACAGCTCCCCCTATTGACCGGCCGCTACTGTCGCTATTCATAAATGCTTACGTTTGACACAATGCTTACGTCTGTATGTGCGAGACACTGGACAAACGAGTGTGTATGTAGGTCCATATAACTTTTAAAAACCATGTGATTCGAGAGTGAGCTCCAATTGGCTTGTTCCAAATTCCTATCAATTGCACCGTTTTGGTCATCCTTACCTCCCACTTTTATTGTAAGCGAATCAGTATTGATTTAATATTTTTGGCCTAAAGTGTTTGGACCATTCTCAACAAGTCCCAATTTTACTTATCTGGATGCTATGTACTCTACCTTAAGCCTTTTATTGTTTTTTCTTTGGCTTCCTCTAGTGGACAACATTAGTACTCCGGCCTTCATTTGCAAATCCAATTGAAATAAATGGCTGAATTATTTGAATAATTATCTTGATTTACTTAACATACCAAAAGGGGCTAAAAGGGGGCTAAACTACCCTCTGCAGACAGCTAGGGAATTAAGGTTTAAGTCATATTATTTTCATAAATTGCTTAAACTATTATTTCGTCAAATGTATGTTGTAAAATATGGTTTGTATCAAAAATTACTCTAAGGTGAGTTATGTGTGTGTCCTTATTTATTTGGTTGGGCTGATTATATTATAAAATTCCCCACTGCGCCACCACTACAGGAGATCATACCCCACCCTCGAGTCGACCCCCCTCACCGCAATGTTCATCAATGTTTATTACTGATAATTAATCTAAAATTCACTGATTTATGCTACATTTATTGCATTTTTTAACGGTTGACTTCAATATCAACATGTTACATCATCATCATGAACTATTTACAGTCCAGTTAGATTTTTTTAGTTTGTTTCCGCCCCCTAGAAAATCTTTTAGCACCAGCTGCCACTGGTCTTACAACATATAATCACACCTTGTGTGAGCGTGGTGTTTGTACCTGCTGTGTGAGGACGTGTTTTTCAGACTCAAGTGCATGCCTGTGCTGCAGACGTTTGTAACGGCATGACTGAGCGTAACCTCGGTTCTTCAGCGTGCGACGTTTTTGCTTCAGACGCACCACCTCGTCTTTGCTTACGCCGCGCAGATGCCTGTTCAGCTCCCGCACGGATAGACTCACTAGCTGCTCGTCTGAAAAACGATCATCCAACCCAGACTACAGAAATTAAAAGGGAGGATAAAGAGATAAAAACGGAACAGAAATTCAGTGACAGTTTCAAAGAAACAATATGGTCATGTGATGTGGCCTGTTGATGAACGGTTGTTGATTGGTTGATTGGAAGAGGATTCATTACACAATATATTCATGCTAATTAGAATATTATTGTTTTAAAATCCTCTTCCAATCAACCAATCAACATTCGTTGTTCCTCAGGCCACATCACATGACCATATCGTTTTCTTATAAACCTACAACAAAAAATCTAAAAATTTTTTGTAGTTATTGCATGTGATCAGGAAGTGTTAATTCACCCAAGTCACACATACATTTGGTGTAATATAACGTGATCCCATGAGGCTTACACGTGAGCGCAGGTGGGTAATGTCGTGAGCCATAACACAAGCATGCAAACGGACATATGTGTGTGTTCATAAGCTTTAATCTGCCTGACTGAGTGCAAGTGACAGTGAGCAGGATTACAAAATAATAATAGCAGATATTATGGTAATCTCAGAAACCTGTTCCACATTCCCAACAGCGCCCCGGCTTTAAAACGGCACCAGACGTGTACAAACCTGTATGTTTGTCCACACACACACATATATGCCATCTAACCACATTGCAATGACGCTGTAATTTAGCTAACTATCCTGCTAGTCAGCCAAATTGCTAAAGAGTTGGTATAGATGTATAGAAGTGTAGATATACAACTTTATTGTCATCTACAGAAATTTTTTCTTGGCTATAGTGCAACCACACTAATAATAGTAATAATTTATTCATTTATTTATCTCCTATACCCGCTTATTCCCTAATTCGGGGTCACAGGGATCTGCTGGAGTCTATCCCAGCTGTTTCTGAAAGGGTGAAAGGCAGGAGAGGGACACCCTGGACAGTCCATTACAGGGCCACACACACACTCACTCCTATGGGCAATTTAGAATCACCAATCAACCTAACATACATGTTTTTGGATTGTGGAAGGAAACCAGAGAACACGTAGTAAACCAACGCAATCACAGGGACAACATGCAAACTCCTAAAAGATAGATAAAATACACCGGTATAGAAAAATATTTATTTTATTTTATTTATTATATTTTTATTTATTTTTATCATGATTGTCTGAATCTGGGATTAGTAATAACCCAACTTTATATGCAAATATGCCTTTTATATAAATAAACTATAGGGGCTCATCACCAGTAACAATTGGTGGCGGTAATGCATCACCTTGGTATGCCAACGGCAGTTATTTAACAATAATATAAGAGACGAAGAAAAAAAAGGCTTTTCAGACTTTTTAGACCTAAAAATTCATTATCAAAATTGAGTCAGATATGAAAGCTAAAGGCTAACATTTTTTTGGGAATCCCTCTGGTCTTAAAACAAAATCAAGATTAATCACAGGATTGGGTTGGGACAGGATTTTTCCAAAGTTTTTTTGTGGGATTGGGATGAGATGGATTTTTTTGTTGTTGTTATTTGATTTTTAGAGTTTTAAAGATCCACTCCTGTGTCAAATTCCTTGCAAAATTTGTATTTTTATGGCAAAAATTTGTGAGTACTGTAGTATATAATTTTGCTGTACTTATAACTATTACGAATACCAATACTAGCAGTTGGGGTCCAATGCTTCTAACTCTTCTTGACCCAGTTACCTAAAACCCTTTTAACCAGCTCTTTCGTTTGTCAAAGCAAATACTTAGCAGAACAACATTCCAGTACACTGATATGAGCTCTGCCCAGTCTTCATTTTTACCTGGCTGGCTTGGAGCTGATGATGATGATGATGGTGATGACTATTAATGAGATGATGGGGGTGATGGTGGTGATGATGAGAATGATGATGCTGCTGGTGATGAAGGTGAGATAAAGGGCTTGAAGGCTGGTGGTACGTGCCTTGCGGTGGATTGCCGCTGTGGAGAGAAGGAGGGCCGGAGGAAACGAAGACGACAGGACGGTGACACAGCTCCGAAGTCTTTACATCACGTCCGCTTTCACTGCTCGAGTCTCCTACATTACTGCTTTCAGAACTCTGGGACAGAACTGGAAACTGAGGGATGAAAGGGGAGAAAATGATGGAAAGAAAGAAGTAGATGATAATATTAGAGATTTTGGTGTGCCATTTGTTTTAAATCTGAAAGACCAACTGTGTAAATTAATCTTCTCTCTCTCTCTCTCTCTCTCTCTCTCTCTCTCTCTACAAGCCCTCAGAGAAAGACTATGCAAGCTATTGCATGTCCACCCACACACCTCCCACCAACCAGAGAACACCTACTAACACACAAATACACAGACTGCACCTGTGAGCTCACAGCAGCGGCAGCCGAGTTGAGTAGCACCTCCACTGCATCTTCACACCCCAGAAACCCCCCAGTGCCCCCCCTGTCTCTGTCAGTTCTCTCTGATGTTCCTCCTAAGGCCTCTAATAGAGAAGCATCCCCGGCAAACTGCTGCTGAATTGCTGCCAACCAGAACAAATCTTCCAAAGACGTGGGGTTTGGACACTGGCCTGGGACACCAGGTGTAGGGCTGCAGTCCAGATTCCCCTGTGAGGTGGAACTTAGTCCAGAAACATAACTGGCAGAGATAGAGAGAGGGATTGATATCGAAGAGGAGGAGGAAAAAGATGCAGATGGATGAGGATGAGCATCACTGAGAGTTGGTGAGGGAGGTAGAGAGGTGTAGGGACTCGAGCTGAGGCTGGAATCTGGAGGAGGTCGTACCACATAGGGGGATGATGAGGAGTCCTGCTGCTGCTGTTGCACTGCTTTTGGATATGAGCATGTTGAAGGAGGGGGAGGAGAGTCGGCCTTTGACTCAAACTTGAGAAGGTCAAAGTCATTTAGGTACTCCATGGCCAGGGGGCTGGGGGGCAATGGGGGAAGGGTGATGGAAGGCGATGACATATCGATAGAACTGAGGAGTTTTTGGTGTAAAAGGTTTCCTAAGATGTTCTGAGAGTCGCTCCTTTCAACCTCAGACTGAAGTTTAGCTGTTTGTCCAATACCCTGGTAAAAGGCAATGCTTCTTTTTAGGAGCCCTGATCAACCAAAGCATAGGAGTGTGAGTCTTGCATTGGGACCTTTTGTGTCACCTTTTCTTCCTGTCAAAAATGGACATAGAAACAGTCAAGAAATAATCTCTTCAAATAGAAAAATGCTGGGCGTGTTTTGAGTTCATACTCATAGAAACTAGGGGTACTGAGGGTGCTGCAACATAACTGGCGGATAGCTGCGGCTGGATCTATCTATTTATCTATCCATCCATCTATCCATCCATCTGGAGAGAGTATTAAAGTTTTACTGCTGATTATATAGTAGTACTGAAGAAGTATTATGTAAAATTTTACCAAACATTCTTGATGCATTTGATGACCTGCTTGGTTTAGTTCAAATCCAGACGATAACATTAAACTTATGATAGTACATTTTCTAGTCAGCACTACACAATTTCTAGCTGTTGTCTCAAATCTGGTAATTCTTTTCTTTAAAAGCTTTTTGTCATGTTACGACAGAAACTGGAGTGTAGATAGCATCTGTAAGTCTGTTGGTTTGAGAGGACAAAAGCAGCACGGCCCACCCAAAATAGACACACTGTGCATGGGTCTGTATTCATGTTAGTCCTGGAGAGATCATTGTAACAAAGGCTAACCGTAATGCTAATAATGTTCACCGAACATAAAGACTATAGCGCAATATTATCGTCCTGTATCTATATAGTAATAAATTATAAGGTTTTGCTGGCTAATTGAAAGGTAATGAGTTTAAATCATAGGAATAGGAATTCCCTTTTAGCACTAAACTGCGTGTTAGTTACTCTGTATGAGGGCATCTATCAAATGCCAGGAATGTAAATGTAAATGCTGGGAAATAAATATAAATATTTCTACGAATGTTTGTTAAAATTAGAATAGCCATGAGAAGTCACTATTGTTCTTTAAAATACTCCTAATAAATTTCCCGGATGTTGTCAGTATCATTTTCTCATGTAAACGTTTAGTAAGTTTGTCCTTTAAATCCCGTTAAATCCCTTTTCAAAAAGAATGTAAACTCTTAGCGACACATTATTGGTCTTACGTTGTTTAGTAAACAGCATTCATGCGTCGAAGGATTGTATAAATCTGAGCATGCTCAAAGCTGATCGGACTGTTAAAAAAGTGAGAGAAAGAAAAGAAATACGTTTTCCGATGACTGGATAGCAAAATTTTAAATGTAATTGCTGATACCCAGGAATTTAATTCCAATACAGTCAGATAAAAATAGTAAAAAAAAAAAAAAATCTTCAAACTAATTGATCCAAATGTACTGTTGTAACGAGGTGATAAGATTTATTACAATGCAATAAAGGTTTGTGAATAAAATTGAATGAATAAACATTTTTGCACATTGCTGTAATCAGACATTTATACATCAACAGCTCTGTAAATCTAACGTCTACTTCCGATAAGCTAGCAGTAGAACAGACTTTCACATACAATGTTTGTCTAGTCAAATTTTAACAATAGCAAACTTATTATGGCTTAATTCTTTAAATATATTTAAGAAAATGTTGTTTTAGTCTCATGAGAACGTTGTGCATATAATCTATAATATACCGTATAAGAACATAGTATTGTTTTATCGCTCTGTTATTCTTTTCTATATCAAATGATTATCAGATTTGAGGATGCAGTCAAATGCAAAAATTGTCAAATAAATAAGTAAATAAATAAAGATATTTTTTCACTTTTTCCCAATTTTTGGCTTCATTCTATAAGACAAACCTTTTAAATCTTAAAAGTTCTAGAATAGATTCTTCTGTGATTTTGCAACGCTTTAATTTCCCTTTTTTGGATAACAAATAATAAAATGTCCTCTGTCTTATAATAAAAGTGGACTCCAGCACAGAATCTTTCCAACAAATTTTCTTTTTCCTTTTCCTTTTTTCCATGCTTTGGTCCATTTCATAATTCTAGATTGTTCTAGATCTAGCTCATTAAATCAGCATCCTTCTGGCCTACAGAAAGGATCCAAAAGATCAAGGGAAAAAAAAAGGAGACCAAACTTAGACATGAAGACGGAGTGAGTTAGTAATGACCTTAAAGCTATTTTTTAAATTGATTAAGTTTGTTGTTGTTCTTACCGTGGGTCATACACAGAGAGACAGACAGGAATCCCTTTGATTGGTTTCATTCTTCATTAGTATCTGACTGACTGACTGATACCTCCTGAGTGTCTCTGACTGATGCCTCTCATGTATAATTGTGTGTGTGTTTCTGTGTGTGTGTGTGTGTGTGTGTTGGTGAGCATGCGTGTGGCACTTTGTAACTGACTGTGTCATTGCCCCCTCCTCTCAGCTGTAAATCCCTTACCCCCCGTCCCCTTCTCTTCATGCTTTCCAGTTTTTTATCCCTTTCAAAGCCACGTTTGTTCGTTTTGTTATGCTGTCATCTCTCTCTCTCACTCTCTCTCTCTCTCTCTCTCTCTCTCTCTTCTCTCTCTCTCTCTCTCTCTCTCATACACATCTATCTATCTGTCTGTCTATTAAAATAACTTTCGAACTGTCTGTCAGCCTGTCTATCTATCTATCTATGTGTCTGTTCATCTATCTGTGGTTGTCTGTTCATCTGTGTCTGTTTGCCTGTCTATAAATCTGTCTGTCAGTCTATTTATCTATCTTTGTGTCTGTCTGTCTGTCTATTCATATATCTGTGTCTGACCATTAATCTGTCTGTCTATCTGTCTATTTATCTATCTGTGGTTATCTGTTCATCTATGTGTCTGTCTTTCTGTCTGCCTATCTATAAAACTGTCTGTCCATCTATTCATCGATCTATCTATCTATCTATCTATCTATCTATCTATCTATCTATCTATCTATCTATCTATCTATCTATCTATCTATCTATCTATCTGCCTGCCTGTCTGTCTGTCTCTTGTCTGTCTATCTGAAAATGTAGACTCAGTTTATCGTGTGTATGTGTGTGTTACCCTCTTGCTCTCTCTCTCTCTCTCTCTCTCTCGCTTATCATCCCTGTACATGCTCACACACATACTCCACTCATCGAACCTGGCCGGTACCCGCCTTCCATGGCAGGTTGTCATGGCAACAGTGTGTAAGCAGACATAAATAGATAACTTTGACTGCAGTGGTTATGTTGCTGAAATGTTCATATAAGTGGGATGAAGGACAATCACACGCCGAGAGGAAGAGTTATAGAGTGAAGCTTGTGTGGCTGGTGCCCCCTGGTGGCTTCTGTACACTTCTGTGTGTGTGTTAGGATGATAATAAAAGCAAACTAACATAATGCCTGTCTGTCTGTCTGTCTATCTACAGCATGGGAAAGCAAATCAACATAAAACACCAAATGATCTTTAATCCAAATAAGCAGTTGAGAGTTAAGGGCCTTGCTTGGGGGCCCTTAACTACTGGGCTACCACTTCCTATAATTGAGTTCATGTTATTGAATATCTGTGGAATATATTTGTTCAGGTTAACACTTACATTACAGCAGCTTCTGTTGAAACACTCATTTTTTTTTCTCTTATGCTACTGTACGTTCACACATACAACGACTACCAGTACCAACGTGACCAGTTTAGAGTCAGCGAGAGCTGGAGACATCTTGAGACGAGATATTTGTGTGTCTTCACATAAGCAGATGCCACAACGTTAAGAAAAGTCTATGCAAATCCGGAGCGACTCTATGTGTCGACTGACAATGGGAGTGGCGTGTATATACTCTGCTGATGTGCTACAAATGATTAAGATTTAACAGCGAGATCACTGTTGCGCCACTCACCCATTACCGTTACTATGGCAACGTCTACTGGTGACTTCCTGAGAATAAAAATTGGATTTATATGGTCACGTCCACATTAATGTGTCTTCTCCAAACGGTTACCACAAACTTAGACGAAGAGACTCAAACATTGTTCCAGCATGACAATGTCCCTGTGCACAAAAACCCCTGATCTCAATGAGGACATGCTGCGTTTTGATTAGAGTACAAGAACTCTCATGTCTGGATTTTGACTCCTTTAAACTGAACACCTTTAGGATGAACTGGAACCCCTGACGGAACCCCAGACCTCCTCACCTCAACATTAGTGTCTGATCTCACTAATACTATTGTAACTGAATGATCAAATCCTCACAGTCTTGTGACCCAATCAAATGAAAAGCCTTCACTAAAGTGTGGTGGTTTTTACAGGAGGAAGTGTGAGACTAACATCTGGAATAGAATCTTTAAAAAACACATGTGGATGCGACAGTCAGGGTAAATGCTTATTTCAAACATACTGTCTTTAGAAGCACGACGGAGAGAGTGAGAGACAGAGTGAGAGACGGAAAGAGAAAGAGAGAACAAGAAAGAGAGAGAGGGTGAAGGGGGGAGAGAGAGAGAGAGTATGAGAGGGAGGGAGAGAGGGATAGAGAGGTGAGGGGAAATATTGAGAAAAAGGAGACTGACAGAGAAAAAAAAAGGAAATAGAGAGAGACAGTTTGCAAGATGGAGAGAGGGAGACTAAGAGAGAGGGATGGAGAGAGAAAGACAGAGAGAGAGGAATAAATAGAGACAGAGTGAGAGACGGACAGAGCGAGAGAGAGAAAGAGAGAGAGAGAGAGAGAGGGAGGTAGAAAAGCCATGTGATTACGGCTCTTTTACTGTTGTGCAAAGTGTCGACTAAGCACTTTTTAATGAGCGTCCACGGTTAAGCCAACTAATCTGCGGATTTTACCAACGTCTTGTTAAATAATCATTGTGTTAATGTAAAGTGACTAAATCTGATTTAAGAGGTAAAAGAGTCAAAGATAATCCCTTAAACACACACACACACACACACACACAAAACACAGGTTTCATTCTGAATTTTATTTACTAAGCTTGATTACAGACCTAGACTTAATAGACAAATGTTTGTGGACACCTTACCAGCACATCCACATTAGTGAGTCTTCCCTAAACTGTTACCACAAACTCTGAAGCAGACACTTGTCTAGAATGTCCTCATATGTTGCATGTTTCAGCGTGACAATGTCCCTGTGCACAAAACTTCTGAACTTCATGAAGACATGCTGTGCTCTTTAATGAAAAGACTAGGCGCGAGTAGAGGAACTGTATTGTCCAAGAGCGGAATCCTGTGAATGGAACACTGTAATAAGGGACTGGACAGAGTTGTGCTATTGAAATGTAGCAACGTGGAATAAAAAAAAATGTTCGCAGGACATGCCGGTCATTTCCTGTTTAATTGACGTTTTCTGACAGTAACTCCAGGAGGAGCAGGAATACACGGAAAGACGCACACGAAAGTGTTTACATTGGGGAATTTTTTTTATCCCACTCGTGATTAATTTGGGCATTTTTATTCTAGTTGAGATGTTTATATGCCACATATTCATTCGGATTGGACTTAAAATAATTGTTATCGGAATACATCTTAATGTAAACACACCTAAAGTTGAATAATACACTTCCGATTGGATGTATATGAAACAGATCTTAGTAATCATCAGGTGTTTTGGTGCCTCCTACTGATTTTCACATAATCCACGGATATCTCTGGAATATATTTTCATTCCCGCTCCCTGTCCAACAAGCAGCATGCGTTAATTCCCATCGTCAAATTCCATCCCTTAAATCCTTTAGGTCCCTCCTTCATCCTGGATCAACCATACATTCACCTTATGAACATAAACAGTGACCAGGTAAACTAGGGACATGAGGGTATGATGACTGGGCTAGGTCGGCCCAGGTCAGTGAGAAAGTGTGTGTGTGTGTGTGTGTGTGTTTTCACTTTCTGCGCTATACAACGTTTGCCACTATAATACTACACCTCATGCATCCCATACCATATGTCAATTATTTGCGACTGTACTTATCCTCTTTCATTAAGCTTTGCATTAATTGGTTCGAGTTCCAGTCACCTCCGAATTAATTATACTAATGTGAACCGCGGTTTTGACGGAAGACATCGACATCGCGTCTTCTCTTTCCTATTCGATGTGTGTGTGTGTTTTGGACACGTGTGTGCGTTTGTCTTATTTTTAGCCGGACACTCGAAGCTAGTCCTGGGCTTTAGTGACTGATTCTCCTCCTATAATCTCTCGGCGGATTAACAGAACTCAGGGTGTTATTAAAATGGCTGCATTGTTGACAGATGCTGGTTCTAATACCAACATATAGCCCTCCTCCACCTAAATACATAATTACACCAATCTTCTCAAAATCCCCCTCTCTTCCACACACACACACACACACACACACACACACGCACACCACCTTCAAACCATAAAAGCTCATTTACTGTCTGTTAGAGTTGTAATGAATGTAAGATCTTAAATGTTAACCAACCGGAAAGACTTTGATTGTTTTTTATTTACACTTACACACAAACACACAATGGGACAATTGTTTATAGACATAAAACTGTACAATATGATTGTGGGGAAAAAATTATGAACACCTATATAAAAAAAATAGATGTAGATCGGGCAGCATGGTGGCTTAGTGCTTAGCACTGTTGCCTCCTGGGTCCTGGGTTTAATTACTGGGCCGATTTCAAATTAAAACCCAACCTTTATTATTAAATGCATATATAATACGAGTAAAACGTATTTAAAGTTTACATTTAAAAAAAAAAAAATTGTGGTATTATTCAGGGGACCAGTCCAAATTTCTGGACGATGCTGTTAACCGACATCTGGGCTGTAGTTTGATGGACGCTTGCTCTTTACTATCATTTGCATTGGAATAAAAATTTTCTTTTTATATTGTGTGTAAAACAGAAAAATAAATTTAGAAATAATACATTAAAATGTGCAAAAATAGTGATGTTCACAATTTTTAGTGCAGGTAATAAATACCTGTTTGTGTAAGCAAGAACTACTGGAAAGTCCTTATGTGTCCAAGGGTACTGGGCCAAAAACTCTGATCCTGACTCTAATTCTAATATGTCATTTTCTACCGTCTAATTTTGGGCATATTAAATTCCTATCTAAACCAGAAACAAATTGCTCGTTAGCATGAACATGACCTTCTGGTCTGCTGACGCCTCCTCAGAATCAGCTCCATGAACACAGACTCTGAATAAAAGCTGGTTCATTTACATAGACTCCAACACCCAAACTGGGTTCACAGTAATAAAGCAGTTGTAGCCATCAGACAATGTAATTGGCAGCCTTGGAGAAAAGATTGGCAAAAGAAAGAACAGCAGGGGAAGAAGAGGAGGAGGAGGAGGAAGAGGAGGTGCTATAAGGAGTGGGATGAGTAGATTAAAGTGGATAAAGTAGAGATTCTGGCTTGATGCCAGGCTGAAAGGTGACACTAAATCTGTTTTTTTTTTCTCATGCTGAAACCCAGCAGGATTATGGACCACTTTGTGCCAAGAGGTGTAGAATGTGTAAAAAGAGTCTGGGTACAAGATCTCTGGTAGCTAGGTCTTAGTAATAACCTCCATTTTTCTGTTAGTAATGGTGGATATATTTATCAGCCGATGGTGATGAATATATATATATATATATATATATTACAGTTGTGCCCAAAATTGCGCATACCTGAAACTTAATTGGATGATATGGCTGATGTTTTTCTTATATATAGATAATGTATATATATAAGAATAGTGATTGGCAGCACGGTGGTTTAGTGATTATCACTGTTGCCTCGCAGCAAGAAGGACCTTTATGTGTGGAGTTTGACTGGTGATTGGAGATTCTAAATTGCCTATAGGAGTGAGATGTGAGTTTCAGTGTGTGTGTGACCCTGTGATGGACTGGAAACCTGTCCAGGATGTTACCCCTCATACCTTTCACCCTTTCAGAGACGGCTGGGATAAACTCCAGCAGATCCCTGTGACCCCGAATTAGGAAAAAAGCGGGTATAAAAATAGAATGAATAAATGAATGAATAGTGGTCAATAATTATTACATAGTTGTTTTTATAACCTAATAATAACTGAACCATAATAACCCAAACAACCCTGATCAAAAGTACTAGGTGCATAATAATGCCTAGGGTATTGTCCCTGTTAAATAAACAAACAAACAAACAAACAAATAGGCCACAAACTAAAAGTTTCATCAGACCAAAACTTTATTGGGAGGAAAAGTTCCATGTGCTACTTTCTCGACTTTACAGGCGGAGGTAGGTTTGTAGATGTCATTTAAAAATAGTGACTCAGCTCTTTGGAGTTTGCAGGAAAGTTCGGTCCACCGCCTTGGTATCAGAAAAGACGGCAGTTTTGATGCATAACTATTTTACACCTTGAAAGATGGTGGGATTATTTGAGCAGTGCTATAGGATCTCAAAGAAGGAGGGGGGGGGTGCACAGTGGCAGTGATAAGTGCTTCCACGAAGGAGAGTTCTGGTCTGTAGGCAAACATCAGCGTTTTAAATATGGCTTCCTGTAGCATGCAGCTACAGGCTTTCTGTAGCAAGCAGCTAAAAGAAGCCAGTGGAAGAAGCTAAATAAGTAATTAGCTGGGCTAAATAAACCCCGAACACTACAGCCTACAAACATGGCTGCTTCAAGCTACAATCCCCTTTCCTACACACTGAAAGCATGCTATAGTCTACTATAGGGTATGTACTATATACTAGCATATTATACTTCCGTATAATATAGTATGCGAAACTGAATGTGTAAGGTAAGTAGCACAGTATGTCCAAATACTTAGCAGAAACAGTACATGGAATGTTTCCAGATGATCTACTCATAAGATGGACACTTTATTATCCCATGAGGCTACGGAAAAGACGACTCATCAAAATTTGAAAAATGTGGCGGAAAGCGGCGACGTGGCACTTTTAAAGTAGTTATAAGATCTTTAAAACAAAACCTTGTTAGTTGTAGTTAAACATTACTTGTTTAACATTATTCTAGTTTAGGGGTCGGCAATTTTTAAAGATCCAAATAAGGCAGTTTCCGCAAAGACTTTTTAAAATCTAAAATAAAGATGACACTGCATATATACATGATTTTTTTTACCTTTATGCTATAAAAAACTATTGTATTTTGTATTTATAAAATTAACAAACTATCACAGCAAACATTTTGTCTGCGTACTACAAAATATATTGTGAACTCTTTAAAACTTTGAAAATTGCTGGGATGAAGTATACTGTCCCATAGAATTATCAATGTATCAATGTTTAGATCATCCGGAGCCGCGGGTTGTAGACCCCTGGTCTAGTTAAACAATATGTATGTCACATGACAATATCAACATGGCGGCTGTAGTACGTCTGAATTTCATTCATACTACCTGTAACTATAATTTTTAACTCATCTGTAGTAATATGCGATTCGGCAATTATTTATACAATTTTTAAAAAATGTGCAAAGGACAGATAGACAGAGGACAGAGTTTGGACATACCTAAGAGAAGAAGTATATCCCAGAGGTTTAGATCAGACACATAATATGAAGAATCCAGATGGTGACTTTTATTTTGAATGGGCAGTGTATAAACCAAACAATAAAAACCATGATAAAAGTTTTAGTCTATAGAAATGATCACATTTTTCTTATTTGGCGTCACACAAATTGCTTTAAAATGCAGTTTGGACATACCGCAGGGCTTCTACTGTTTATGTCCCATTCCCCCTTTGGCATCAGAGTATGACTCACAGCTCAAGGCTCTGACAGACCCCAGAATCTTATTACCTCGGTGTATGAATCACTAGACGACCTGTTTTTTTTTCCCCGGCAGGTTGCCGTGACGTTTCTGGAGACATCCCCTGACAGAAATAAGCTTCCTCCAGAATAGTCTGTCCTGACAAGGTTTCATACCTTCAGAAGGATACACTTGTTGAGAAGCTCCATTGTTTATCCCTCCCGCCATCACCGTTCCCACTCCTGGTTATCCCGGGCGCTTTCTTTTTTTTCTTTCTTTCTTCAGGATTTGAAATCAGGTTGCTAAGTAACCGCTACACAATTACTAGCATGAAGGTTTCTGGTTTGTTTTTTCTTTTTCTAAGTGGGTCACCGCTCATTTTTTCTTTTGTCTGTTGATGCTCATGCACATTGTCCGTGACAAGGACACACAGAACAGCAAACACACACACAAACACACGCCGCTTACGGCTTCCACTCATAGAACAATAGATTTTTTTTATACAGATGCTATTTATTTTATCTCTTCATACTGAAAAAAACCCTGATAAGTTAAATGATACTTGTACATAAAACACATTAAAATCTAGCTTTATTAGCGGAAAATACAATGCAACTTATTCTACTGAAATCAACATTCTAGTACCACAAATTCTAGTCTATCCACCAGTATCAAACTGTCAAAAACTCCACATATACCTGCGTATAGCTCTATTACAGCTAATATCTAAAGAGAGCAGGCAACGCAGAGGGACCCCACAGTCACAGTGGTCCTTATTTCCTCCCACGACTGACTCATGAACTCCCTGGGTAAAATAAGATCACAGCTTGGTTGCTCCTAACAACCTAAAGAATGATGGCTAGACGACAGCTTCCTGATGTGTGTGTGTGGTGTGTGTGTGTGTGTGTGTGTGTGTGCGTTCAGGTTAGCTTGACTTGTGACGTAAGGTAGTGAGTGCTCAGTCAAACTGCTGGTTGTTGGTGTATGATGCCACCTGCTGGTGTCTTCATAGATTTGGAAAACAATTTTCTTGGTAATGCATAAAATAAATACATGTAATGATATATATGTGCACTTATACATACAAAAAAACAACATGAGTTTGATGGTCATTAAAGTGAGAGAATGGAATTCCTGTTATCCAGAGAGCAGACGTGTATATTGGTATAATGATACTGACTGAAATTACATTTACGGTATTTGGGACTTATATTTATGTCCTTTATACATCAGAACAATGGGGGATTGGGGGTCTTGCTCAAAGGCCTATCGGTGGCAACTTGGTGGTACTGGGAATAAAACCCTGATCCTTTAATAAGCAGGTTCGTTAGGATTTCAGAACTGTTTTGCAGTCCTTCGCTCCAGGGTAGCACCATTACGTACCCCAATGACACCTCAAAAGGAACCTAATGGTCACTGTAGATTATTGCAGTTAGTGGACTATTATTTGCCCCTGTTTAAACAATTATTCGGGTAGGCGTACTTGCATATTAGCCAATTATTAGACAGGGTGGCATTGAATGTGCCCCATTTAAACAACTTATGGTCTGAAGTAATCCCAGAACCTCACCAAGCTCGGCTTGGGTACACCAGCCTATTAAGTTTCTGTTAATATTAAGTTTCTGTTCCTGACTAGGGTCTATTAGCTGGACTCTATAAACTATAAATACCTGTACTAGAGTAAACCAGGAGTCAGTTAAAGCACTGGTTTTATACATGTTGAAATGGCTTATAGAAGTCTCGGAAAGCCAGCCAGCTGATCCAGAGCACAGGGCATATGTAAATCAGGCATCCAAACGTAGTAGAGTTGTTTTTGTTGTTGGGTTGTTTTAAATTTGGTACTAGGTTTGCTACTAAAAGTTGTAGAAATATAGAAGATCCAATAATATATACAGGCAAATGTTTACCTAAGGTTACCTGGTTTGTCCAGGCCCAGGGGTGCCGGCAGGGGGGATAGGGTTAGGATAATTCTAAGGGCCCATCCACTTTGGGGGTCCCTAGAGATCTGTTCTATTAGTAATAAGAGTAAAGGGGCCCAAGCTCATATTCTTTTATGTGGCCCAAAATTGCTAGCAGCGCCCCTGTTCTGACCAAAGAAGTTCAATGCCCCATAGAAGATAGCTTTGCCAGTATGTTCTTGGAAAGATTATTCCAAGATCTTGGAAAGTTTTTTTTTTTTTAAGATGAAAAACAAGAAGGCAAAGACACCATTTTGTTCTGTTATTCGCCTAGTCTGACTTTACTCCTATCTGTTAAAGTAGCATATTCAACGAAGCTAGAGCGTTTATTATCCAAAAGTACTGGCAAAAACAAAGATGGATTTCCAACATAAGTCTTTAATTCATATATGTATATAACTTCCTCATTGTACAAAATATATTAGACATCAGCTCAGGAAAGCAGATCGGAATGAATATCAACAAATCAAAGTCCATAGCAAAGAATGCTAAGAGCGGTCGTAGACATACAACAGAATATCTATAGTTCTTTTTTCATAAACAAATACAAATATATTTTTTTTCAATTCAATTCAAGTAAAACATAGCTGTAAAAAACGAAAGAAAATAGCAAATATAATCGCAATTTTGTTGCTATTAACAAATAATAATAAAATCGTTATTTTTGGTGCTTGGCCCCCCTAGAAATCGAAGCTAGCGTTTAAGTTGCAAGCATTTTCGTCGACATACGATTACTAAAAATTGTTTTTGTGAGACGCTGTTTAATGTGAAAGAAATTAAAAAAGAAAAAAAAAAAAGAAAAAATAATGAACACATTCATACACGTCAACTCGAGTGCATATCACTTTACATAAATGCTATCTTTAGCTGTTCCTACATTCATTTCGGGGTCACTATCACAGTTCTGATCTCTGTGTAATTAACCTTTTGTATTTACTTCTCTACGTACGTATTTATTTACTTATTTTCTCTCAATTCTAATAACGTTTCGTCACAATCGTCGCCACCGCCAACGTTGTCATCTTCGTTGCCCCGGTTGTCATGACAACCTTCTGGTCAGCCGCCGGTGGGTACACGGTCACAAGGGCTCGCTGTTACTAGGCAACGTTCCAACACTGTCTATACAGCAAAACACACAGCGAGAGGGAGGAGGTGGGCGTGAAAAATGAGAGAGAAGGAAAGAAAGAGGACAAAATGTAAATCAGTACTTGTAGAATATTTACATGATAGTAATTCTAACTACAAATACAACATGGCTACTGTGGAATAATAGCTAGCTGTGAATGACACACCCGAATAATAGTCTACTTTTAGATTGAATTTGGGATTTGATCTATAAGCACACTAAACAGGCAACTCTTTAAAAAAAATGGAACATATGGTACATTACCACCTGCCCACACACACACACACACACACACACACACACACACATATAAAGCCCTAACTAGCATATATGCAATCCAAAATACATAATTTCAGCATTTTTTCGCAGCCAGTTATCTTTGAATGAAAAATTACCTCAGAAAACGTTGTTAAAACGTTAATTGAGGGTTTGGAAGAATATTGTTTAACTTTTATACTGTTTTTCCATCAACCATGCAATTTTTTTTCTCAAGATTTCACTGTTTGTTATTGTTATGTATGTTTATAAAGCATAAAATGTATTTATAATAGGAAGACAAGTATTAACCCGTTAGTACTCTAGTTAAATACTGCTCATTTGTTTTTACAAAAAATATTACAAAAAAATACAGCTCTAATTCCCAAATAAAAACTTTAAAAACATGTTACAGGAAGTAACATAAATGCTGTGCTTTCAGTTTTTTGCACCTCAGTATACGTCATTAAATAAACAGAATGCTACGATGAAAAGACAAAGTAACGAGTGAAAGACACAAGAGTCGCATGTACAGCAAATGGAAATCAAATGTCCCTATTGGGATGTCCCCAAATGCGACTGACCCCGGGGTCATAGTGCACAGAACGGAATTACATCTATAAGTCATATCGGTAAAGTGAACTAGCCGTCGCAAATTTTATGGAATGTGTGCACAAAGAGCGTTTTTTTTTTTTTCGCTAATGCATTTTTCGCAATTTTTTCCGACTTATTAGACAATGAAAACAGCGCAACAGGAGCGCGAAGTCAGTTTAAACTAAACGTCTTTTATTTTATATGCAAAAAGGATGATTACAGATTTTTACTTATATTATTATTATTTGATTGTTACTCTTAAAAGATTGGCTATGGCTTTTTAGCTAAGAAATACTCCTTGTGATATCTATTAAAAATACTTCTACATTCAGATATTTGCAAGACGTATACGTACTGAACGTACATTCGGTTAAAAAAACATGTACATTTGAATATCATTTATACAATTTCCGTATTTCAAGTGTATTTCATAAATCTACAGGAAGACCTTGTGCCTAAATATGGAAGAATAGCAATTAAATTGAAGATAATTTTATCTAAAATGTTAATTGTGTTGCTTCTAAAAACAATTTATCAGTAGCAATGTGTGTGTGTGTGTGTGTGTGTGGTGTGTGTGTGTGGTGTGTGTGTGTGTCTAAAAGTCAGAGGGAGCTTTTGTGTGAAGCTGACAGCATTTGTGTGAAGAGATCTGCAACAGAAATCTAACACACGCAGCACACACACACACACACACAAACACACACACACACACACACACACACACACAAACACACACATTAAACAGTACCATGGTGCTCCAGAGATTGGTTTCTGTTCTGAGGGGCTCTAGGTTTTTTCACAGGGGGGTTTCGAGGGATTGGGGGCCTCTCCAGGTTATTAGGGCTGTCCCTGTCTGTGCCTGTAGCAACAAACATTACACAAGGACAAAATCAGGACATTTGGACAAAGGACAAACATCTGGCTAAAAAAAAAAAAAACAAACACTAGAATCTAAATTACACTGACGATAATGATGACTATAATCAGCAAGATATGTCCTATAGGGGTGTGTATTGGTATGTCACACGAACATAGACACATATTGTGTGCCATGGTACCAAAGGTATGTGTGTGTGTGTGTGTGTGCGTGTGTATAAGCTTATGTGTACTGAACCGTACAACAAACCTGTGTCGCAGGAAAAAGCTTTCCTGTTCCTCTGTGGTTTGACTGGAGCCTGCGGTCTCACACACTCCTCACCTGCTCACCGTACAAATACACACAGAACTACTAATTATCCAGAATTCATTAATTAGCTATAAGCTAACATCGCTAACATTGCTAATAAGCTAATATTAATCAACTGATGAAATCATTTCCAGGCTTTTTTTTGTAGAAATCCGGTTTATGTACAACTGCAGTCTATGGTGTGACTCGACATCTCGTTATACGCAACATGGCTTAGTGGTTAAGGTGCTAGACTGATACCAGAAAGACAGGGGTTCGATTCCTAGCACCACCAAGCCACCACTGTGAGTCCCTGAGCAATGCTGTTTAACCCCCAAATGCTCAGATTATGTAATGTAAATCTTTTCCCCTGTTGCTGTATTTGTAATTAACTAATCTGAATATTATTATTTAAATATTGTGCCAAACGGTTAGATTGCACAAACAGAGAAAGCATTTCCTCATATCTCTGTAAACACCGCAGTACAACTCAATCAAAGTTAAACTTAATGTTAGCCAATGAAAATCAAGGCAGACCTTGTGTATGAGAACGTTCAGTCAGGCCTAAGGTAGGTTTTGTAGAGGCTGAGGTTGTAGCTGGCAGGATCCTCCTATCGCTGGCTGAATCGGTGGCTGAGAGCACATATGGAGCTGTCTTTGGCTGTGAGTCAGCAAAGAAAATGGCATCGAAATAAGTAAAGTCTTGATGCTGTAATTTGTGTAAGATAAAGGTCACTCAAATTCACCACAAACATACGGGTGACACACGGTGATCAATCTGTAAATCTGGCGAAGTCTATAAACCCATGGAACTGCTACGAAAATTACGGCCTTTTACGCAATTTTATAAACCTCTGAAACTTGTAATTAAAGTAAATTTCACATAAAAAGCAATAATAAAATTTAGTTTACGCACTGATTAAAGTGCCGTACAGAGAAAATATAAATAGATTGTTTAAATAAAAAAAATACTGTAGAAAACAATAAAATATAGAACAAAAAGGAACAGAGCTCAAAACAGCAATAATGAAGTCAAAAGAGGCTAAAAAGTTAAAGATGCACGATATGGAAATTTTTAACCCATAATTAAGTCCTTCTCATAGCGGATTCAGATACAGTTACCGTTAAACAAAGAGTTTATGTTATTAGATGATAATTTTCATATAATCTGAACTCTGTTTTAGCTCTGTTTTAACTATAATAGCAAACAGTCAGTCAGACTTAGAAAAAAACTTAATTATTTTATTTTTGTGTGAGACACCAATAATAATTTATTGTTATTGATTTTGATACAGTTTTCGATTTAAAGATGAATAAAATCACGTTTGTAGTTAGAACTAAACTCCCGCCAGTTGTTTCAAGAAGCAACCCAAATATATATATTGACCAATAATTTTATTTCTGGTCTGACTTGATCAAAAGAAGCTTAGTTTTGCGGGGCAACCCTTGTCGGAAACCCATCTAATCTGGCAACCTTTAGTGGGAACCGGCCTAATCTGGCAACCCTGGGCTGGAACCCACCCAATCTTGCAACACTGGCTGCACTCACTTGGCACTCGGAAAGTGGGTAAATCTCTGATAAATCCGACTGATTAACCAGCAAGCATAATTTATCAAATCTATTAATCAGATTTTATTTACTTATCAGAGCAATAAAAATGACATCATTACCAATCAAATGGTAGTAACAAACACATCAAATCGTCAATGTAGCTAGGACATCTGGCAAACAGCCCAGTTTGTAAGGGTCACGCTATTGTTGATTAACATCAAAGTATGTGTTATTCTGAGAAGCTTTAGCATACAAAAAAAATGTGCGTTGAAATGGCAAAACTGCGGTTTATTCTTTGTCCTTCTGCAGTGTCACAGTTTCAATCTGAACAACCGAACGGAATTGTGTTTTACTTCTGTAATAAATTAAGTAATCAATTAATGCCTCCTGGGCCTGTGCACTAAAGACTTGTCTGGGACCGATTGCTAACTCTCTGCATCCTGTCCATTGCTTAAAAAGATGTCTGCGAAATTCCTGTGTCCTTGAATCTTTTTTACAAAATTATTTCTTTAACATACAGCAGCAAATGTATCAGAGTATTGGACATACTGTACTTATGCAGTCTCAAACCAGCATAAACCATTAGCATGATAGTTTTAGATATTAAATGTGGCATTAATCAGGTACAAAAGAAGGATAAAATTTTATATGCGGCATGTTGCTTAATATTTTCTATAAACAGAAAGAATAAAAGAAAGCATATAGCGCCAATGTATTAAGGATGGTATTTTACGTAACAGTAAATGTACAAAATATGAAAATCTGTTATATAATGTAAATAAAAGATTTCCCACTCATCGCATGACTTTACTGTCAATCAGTATGTACTAGTTGAGATCAAAAAGTTTCGAGATACGCCAGTAGATGGCAGCACAACGCTGCACCGACAGCTGCATGAAATTTTTTGATAGTTCCTTGTTTTATTACTGCATTTGTAAACCTGCATCCAAAACCCTATTGACAAATTGCTAACAGTAAACAACCCATGCATGTGCCCCCAGAGATGCCTGCATACCTTTGCTGGGATTGGTGGATGGTGTGTCTCTATTTCTCTTATTCGTTCCACCGCAACATCTTTAAAATGACTGCTCTCAAGAAGTTCATCCTCGGTACCTAAAACACATTTTTTAATTTTTTTAACTAATTTAATAAATGTGCCTGGTGTGACATTTGCTGTTCAGTTTGAAAACTTTAAACAGGACAGAATAATTGAACAAATAATTCAAGTCTTATAAGATATTCAGGAAATGTTGCATTACCTGAGCTCTCCTGCAGGGGTCTCTGTCTGAGTTTGGCTAAACTAGGCTTGCTGCTCTGTGGAGGTGGCTCTGGTTTAGATGGGCACAGGATGAGACGTCCCACTGATGTCCCTCTGGTGCCTCCTCCCCTACATCTTTCTTCTGATGGATATGGCTTGTTCTGGGGTTCCATTTGTGGATCTGACGGTGGGCTTCTTTCCATCAGCTGCTCCCAGGAGCCTGAATCGGTGTGTGTGTCTGTGATTATAGATGCTTCACAGTGCATTCGCTTATCTGCATCTGTGCAGATTTCTTTCTCAGCAATAGGGGATGGCATCCTGTGTGTATATCTGTCTATCTGTCTGTCCATCCATTGCCTCTCAGACTGCCTGTCCACTTGCCTGAGGTCAGTCCACTGTGTGTCTGTCTGCTGTTTTGACTCCGCCCACTTCCTCTCTGCCACTTTTCGTGTCTCTGACCACTGTTTTTGTTGAGCCTCAGCCTGCCTGTCGATCTGCCTCAGAGCATGCCTATCTAACTCCCTCTCCGAATGTCGGTCCCCTTTCCTTAGACTTTGTCTGTCCAACTCTCGATCTATCTGTCTCAGAGCCTGTCTGTCTAACTCTCTCTCTGCCTTCCATAGGGTCTGCCTGTCTAGCTCCCTGTCTGTCTGTCTCAAAGTGTGTTTGTCCAAGTCCCTCTCAGCAGGTTTATCAATCTGCCTTGATGTTGGTCTGTCTAACTCCTTTTCTGTCTTCTGCAGAGTCTGCCCGTCTATCTCTCTTTCTGAGTTTTTGTCTGTCTGTCTCGAAGTCTGTCTTTCTAATTCTTTGTTTATATGTCTTAGAGTTTGGCCATCTGTCTCAATCTCAGGTTTCCTGAGATTTTGCCACTCAAGCTCCCTGTCAATTTGCCTCTGCCTGTCTGTCTCCCAGCTTGACTGTCTTTCTCCCGGGCGTAATGTCTGCCTTTCGAGCTCTCTTTCGGCTGTCCCTGAAAATAAGTCATGGTCAGTATCCGTCTCAGATTTCTGTAATTAGGAAACAGAAAATGATTAATATTTTAAATTAAATAAAAAAAAGATTATGCTTTAGGAATAAAGAAGAACAGGACACTTCGGCATGGCTGTTTTTTTGGCAAATCAGCCTTTCGTTTATACCCACCAATGACTTTTTCAAAGGGTCACAGAGATCTGCTGGAGTGTATCCCAGATGTCTTTGAAAGAGCCAAAAGCAGTAAGAGTACCCCTTGACATGCCACCAGTCCATCATAGGGCCACACACACACACACACACTCACTTCTGTGGGCAATTTAGAATCATCAATCAATCTAATTTACATGTTTTTGGACTGTGTGAGGAAATCGGAGAACCCCGAGTAAATTTAAGCACGGGGAGAGCATGAAACATGGTTTTAGGGGGGTTTAGAGTGTGCTACAAGAATTTGTAACATACTTAAGAAGCTGAGATTTTTGTGTCAAGTGATGACTCTGAAGCAAATTCTAATTTAACTAGTTTCATATATAACAGAATAGCAACTATCAAAACATCATAATACTTCCTAAAACATGACGACAATTCACTCTTCAGCATGTTAGCTATAGACATGGACCGTACCATTTTTCCAGCGTAAAAGGGCTGTTTGTTGGTCCTAAATGTAGAGAGGGACATTCCGTGAACAGAGCGTATCTCCATCATCCCTACTCTGGGCTCGTCCATTTTCTGGTCTTCTACAATCCCATCAGCTTCACCTGGGCAGCTACCCCTGCCAGGTATCCTAGGGGGCTGCAGAAGAGTGTAGATGTTCTCAAGGGCATTTCTGAATAAAGTTAGAAACAAATAAAGGGTGGTTAACTTGATTTGATAAAAAACCCTTGTTTAACCACCTCCTTAACAATTATTTTTATTACATTACAGGAAAACATTTTATTTTGCTTTAATCACCAGTTTGTTTCACACTTGCTTTTGTTTGCTAACTTTCTTGGATTTGTCTATCTTTAGCCTGACTGGTCCAGCCTATCTGAACTCCAGAATTCTCCAAACATACCCGGATGCAACATAGAGACCATTGCTCTGGGATTTGGTGATGTCCGTGGTGATGTGAGACTGAATTGATTGTTTGGGCCAAAAAAACGCCCTGGAAGTATGGTCTACTCTACTTAGTAGGAAAGTGGATCATAAAGTGGCATCTGTGCGTGACCACAGGCTAGCTTGGTCAGTCGTGTTGGTAGGGATGAGCTTTTCCATTTCATTTTCTGTAGCACAGAAAATGCTGTGGGAGATCTGGGGCCTTTCCCAGAAGTCCAGACAGAATGCAAGGAACACCATGTAAAGGTTGCCAACCAATTTCGGATACATTCATACACACATTTTACACACTATGACATTTTTTTAAACATGCCAATTAGCCAACAAGACTTGTCTTTGGGGTGGGAAAGAGAAAACACAAAGTGAACATGCAAATTCTTGCACACGGGGGGCAGAAATCAAACTCCCAATCCTGGAGGTTCAAGGCAAGACTACCCGTTTAAGGGTCTTAGTCCTAAATTGAAAACTTGGTAAAGTACCCAGCAAGGAATAAAATACAATAATAGTCTTCAGTGGATTAATGGATGATCTCTCATTCACACAAATGTCTCTGATGTGTCCATGTGGTTTCTGACACAACATGTCATTTTGTCCATGACAAATATTTCACAAATTGTAGATTATATGTTCCTGAAGTATGTTAGCCCTCTATAGCTGCTACTTTACCAACTGACCCAGTGGAAGCTGTGGCAACGGTCCGACAATCCTCGCTACAGACTACAGCCGACGAATTTGACTCCTGATTGGACAGTGTGGCATTTCGGTTCCTGCGAAAACCGAAGATCGCCAACATGTTGCGTCTCTTTTTTCGCCGCAGGGAGTGGGCCTTGTGAAGGGATGACAACTGACTGTGAACAAGAGGCAGAAAAAAAAAATTATGAACGAGAAATATATTTATTTCATTGTAAGCAGTGATTACCTGCGTTCAGGAAAAAAAGACAGAAATATTTCTATGACAGAAAATGTCTTATGATATGGTTGTATTCTGGTATTTGGAATGTAGCACACACATATAGTATGTTTTAACCTTTATAACTACTACAGAGTCAATTACCACATGAAGTACATGATTCCCAACATAACTAGACATTTCTAGTACATTTCCTATATTATATTATATCATATATTACACTTACACTTATGCAGTTGTCTTTGATTTGTTGAGTGTTTTGGTGACTCACTAATATCTCTGTTACACTAATACGTACAACATGGCAACAGATAGCAGATGCACACAAGGCTACTCTCCATGTGACTGTGCATGCATTCTTGTGCTGCCATCTGTTGGTGTGTCTCAAAACTTTTCGATACTCCCTTGTTTTGGAAACAAAATCACAGAAATTGGTCGGTTTAAGCTAAAAGAAAAAATCAGTGTTTGATGTACTTTTCTGCTCACTATGGTTGTAACGACTATTTTATAACCTGTTATTCTTAGCTGGTAGATCTTGCAGATACTGTTGTGTTTAAAAATTAAAGGACTTTTGAAACATTAGTACCAACAATCCTGCCATGGTTAAAAGCACGGAACGTTTCTTTTTAAAGTTTTTTTCATTCTAATGTTTGATGTAAAAATAAACTAAAGCTCTATATCTGCATGATTTCATGCATTGGGTTGCCGGCATATGATTGGCTGATTAGATAACTGCCTAACAGTGCAGGCATACAAGTTTTGACATTTACAGCATTTGGCAGACGCTCTTATCCAGAGCGACTTACATTTATACAACTGAGCAATTAGGGGTTAAGGGCCTTGCTCAGGGGCCCAACAGTGGTGACTTGGTGGAGCTGGAAATCAAACCCACAATCTTTGGGTTGGTAGTCCAACACCTTAACCATGAGCCACCACTTCCATAATAAGTTTCTATACCGAATTCTATTAAAAAAAAATCATAAATCTGACACCTATAAAAAAATAGGGTTTTATACATAATTAGAGGAGATCCTGCAACTGTTGCTTATTTTATCATCCTCATCATCATCATCTGTGTGTAAATGCTTTAAACTCTCCAAATCCAATACTGC